>JAOYSI010062250.1:0-58723 GCA_025775065.1 Hiodon alosoides | reverse complement strand
CTCTCTCTCTCTCTCTCTCTCTCTCTCTCTCTCTCTCTCTCTCTCTCTCTCTCTCTCTCTCTCTCTCTCTGACACTTTATTAGATCCTTGATTAATTTATTTTCTTTAGTTCTTTTACTTTTTGGTGCCATTTCAGTATTGTCTTCCATGTGTTTTGGAGAAAATTAATGTGTGAAAAATAAAATTAAAGACTGATATTTACTTTTTCCTTCAGGTATAACAGTTTAACTTTATTAAAAGCAAATGACTTTTCTGGTTTGGGACATTTGGAACTGTTGATGTTGCACAGTAACACAATTCACAAAATTGAAGACAAGGCCTTCCGCGATCTCCAGTCTTTGCAGGTACTGGATGTGTTGCTATTCATTCTCTGTATTTGCTCTGAACATTTATAATTGAATGGTTGAAGCAGAAAAAAATCCACAGCATGCACAAATATAGTGCTAGATTATGTTATCTATTAAGATAATAAGGTTTTAATTGACAACTAAGATAATGCTGTGCCTGTGCATTATCTTTTTATTTTTCTCGGCTTGTGAATTATTTTGTTATTACTTTCCATTGCTAACATGCATCCATAGTTAACATCTAGAATTAAATTTTATCCTGACTAGGGGACGTGTTATGGTGGCTCTTGCCACTCCATAACTATGTAATTTTGATGACAGGCATGTTTTATTTGCTGTAGGTCTTAAAGATGAGCTACAACAGAGTGAAAGAGATCAACAAAGAAACATTCATTGGCTTGAGAAGTTTGGTGCGGCTGCAACTGGACCACAACCGCATTGAGTTCATCAACCCCGAGGCCTTCTATGGCCTGACAGACCTGCAGCTGGTCCAACTGGAGGGTAACCTTCTCCAACAGCTGCACCCTGACACTTTTGTCACTATGCGGTACAGCCAGATCTTCAAGGTTTCCTCCTTGAAGAACATCTACCTGTCTGACAATGCTCTGAGCACCTTGCCCAGCAGTGTCTTTTCCTACTGCACCCAGTTGGAGAATGTCTATCTCCATGGAAATCCCTGGTTGTGTGACTGCAGAATGGAATGGTTTGTGGAATGGGCAAAGAAGGAAGCAGGTAAATCAAAAATAATTATGCAGTAACCTGGAGAGTAAACTGTTTGCAGAGAGATTAATTTAATTAGGCATGCAGAATTTTTATTTATTTTTTTAATTACATTTGACCAAAAACTACACTTTACCTTTGTACTACACTTTTGTACTCATTTGCTTAATGAAGACATCAATTGGTGACCTATTTCTCCCTGGAATAAAAAAAATCTTTATTATTGTCATCAATGACAGTCAGCTAAGATTAGTTATTTCAAAAAATTTTCTTCTTTAGCTTCTGTGTCATATGAAATGTATCACATGTAAGTTGTACTTGATCAAGTTTTGTTTTTCAGGAGTGATAAAATGCAAGCGAGACAGGAAGTATGCCAGTGGACAGCTCTGTCCTGTTTGTCAATCTCCTGGAGCCTTGAAAGGGAAGAACATAGCCCAGCTGTCCCTTGCTGCCTTGTCCTGCGGCAAACCTCAGATATTCCCATACCTGAAGCAAAAGAACTTCACCTTAGATGAGGGAGACTACAGCCCTGTCTCTCCTGGGGACTTCATTGCACCCATAGGGTCATGGGAGATGAACATTACAGACCAGTTCCAGAATGATGCCAGTGTGGCCTGTACAGTCAGGAGGCCTTCAGGGATGGAGAACCTGAGAGTGGTGCACACTGAAGAAGTCACAACGCTGAGTGCCACCATTGGCACATCACTGGTCTGCAACATTGACTATGAGCATATCCAGAAACTATGGCGCATTTTAGCCACGTACAGCGATTCACCCATGCGGCTGGAGAGAGGATTGCTTCTTACAACAACTCCAGAGATGATATACAGGTACAGACAAAAGAGGCCAGATGAGGGCAAGGATGAGATTACCTCAGACATTGAAGCTGAGATCAAAGCAAACCCTGGATGGCTAATGCAAGGTGAGGTCACACTGCAGCTGGACCGTACCACCACCACTTTCACCACTTTGCATATTAAGTACATGTCTGTTGTCCAGTTGCGTGAGGAGAGAATGCCACGAAGCAAAGACAGGTACAGCTGGGCTATGATCAAGAGAGACAACCTCACTAAGACAGAGCAGTCTGTTTTGACTGGGGGTGTGGCTCACTTAAATTGTCAGGCATACGGGAATCCTAAACCTTCTACTGAGTGGATCTTACCAGACGGCAGCAAAGTCCGTGCACCATACAACAGCGAGGATCGAAGGATTGTAATCTCAGACACAGGAAGTTTTACCCTAAGGGCAGCGGACAGCTCAGACACAGGACTGTACCACTGCATTGCCACCAATTACTTGGATTCTGATGTCCTTACCTTCCGGATTACTGTGCTATCTCCAGACATAGAAGAAGGGGATGTGAATGGGGTCCAACTTTCAAGCTCACTAGGTGACAACTTGTTTCTCGACTGTGGATCTGTCGCCAACCCAGAAGCCTCTATTCAGTGGATATTACCGGACCACACAGTGTTAGAAAGGTCATATGGCAACAGAAAGCTTTACCAAAACGGAACTTTGAGAATCCAATCGCTAACTGAGAGGGACCGTGGATTTTACCGATGTCTCGCTGCTAATTACATGGGGGTGGATTTGTTAGCCTCCCAAATAATAATTTCGGGTGATGGTGCCCAAAAGAATAGGGTATTAGAGGGAGAAGGTTCAGGCAGCGAGTTGGGACCCAACTCTGATAAAACTGAGGCTACTTACAACAACCTCTCTTCTTCCATCTCTTTAAATGGTCAGGAGTCTAGGACTATTACCTCAAATAGGCCATACCCCAGAAACAGGTTCTCACAGAACAGTATCTCTAGTGACATAAATAGAAGGAGGCACCCTGCAAGTAGCAGACGGGTCTGGGGAACTAGGAGGGTGTTTGATAAAACCCCCAGAAAAGTAGACCCTCAAAAATGGGTAGAATTTATGAAGAAAGCTAACAAAAATAAGAAAACAGGGAATGAGGGGAGTTCTGAGAGAAAAGGTGAGATCATAAGAGAAACAACTGAGAGAAAGGCCTTGTCAAGTCTTTCAGGGGATGGGGATGCAGGCTCAGGAGATAGCTTGTCTGAAGATGGACTAATAATTATTCCAAGCACCATCATGACGACTACAGAGATCACAGAGGAGGTGGTGTCAAATGTGCAATCACAAACTGATGCAGCGCCAATTCTGTTCCTTGCCACCCCTGTCACATTGGGCAGTCATGCAACTGAAAGCAATACAGTAACACCAATTAGAACTACACTTCACCATACCATCAGCCCCAGTGTCAGTAAGTCATATGCTCTTGAGAGAAAAACGAGCAGGCCTCCAGATCTACCAATTACACTTAAACTTGAAGTAACAGATTCCACCAGTGAGATGCATATGACATTTTCGGGAGAACCAGATAAAGCAATGACTAAAGTGGTGCCTCTGCTTATGACACAGTACCCTAACTTGACCACCATAATAGATAAGCCCAATCCAAGGGTGGAGCCAGTGGTTCACACATCCACCGACTCTAATGGTCAAACCACATTCACAGCAGTCACCACGACTGAACGAGAGGAAGATGAGATCACATTTCATACTACTCAAAAGATAAAGTCTTCTCGACTCCCTGCTGGTTCTACCATCATTTCTCGTCAACAGATTCACATTATTCCTGCCAGAAAAAAGCCTGGAAAAAGACGCAACTTCCCCAAAAGGAGGAGGATAGTTAGGCCCAACAGAATCACTGATTTCCATACCTACTTAAATAAGCTCAAAAGGCCACCAATGAGGGAGAAAGGCAATACCACTGTGCCGTTTACCATTGAGCTGACCACAGACTGCAACTGTGATGCTACAAACACCAACAAAAGTGTTACTCTGCCCCCCCGCAAGACAGAAGATGGTAAAACAGCAGTAAAACCTGATATTCCTAGCACTGCTTTAAGGAAAACGAAAAAACCAGTGAGCACTACACTGGAAATGTCACTACCTTTATCCACTACATCTCCCACTGATACAAACAGGATCACCCAACAAATGCCTTTAAACAAAGTTTTCAAATCAACTATGCAGCCACAAACAACTAAACCACCATCTGTAGCTGAAACACATGCCTTCATGACCTCTGCAGACTCTCCTGAGCCTGAGTTAACACAGGATCCCAGGGAACTGGAGAGGCACATAGCCTACACTGACAAACCACCCACTACCACAAAGGCTACCATGAAGGCTACCACAACAACTTCCAAAGTAATCAGAGGGAGAATCCCATGGCAAAAACTGTTTGGGAATAAGGAAGGCCAGAAAGAGCTTCTAAACAGGTTAAGGAAGCCCCTGAATCCCGCAATTAGCAAAGAGAGCCGAACACCAATAAAAGCCACCGTTACCCCTGCCCCTACAAGGGTTGCAGTTGTGTTGCCCACCAGAGGGTCGCTCGACCCACCAATTACTACGCTTTCTACATCAATAGTAAGGAAAGTAATTCAGTCTTTGGAGACATCGTCTGAGGAATCTGGATCTTCCTCCATTACTGAATCTCATGCTGTTTCTAAAACTGTTACATTAACAACGACTGTGCCCCCACTAAGGGTTACCAGCAATAAGGCTATTGCCCAAACATGTACAACCTCCCCAAGTTATACCTCAAGTCCCTCCACTAACACAAAGATCTCCGGAATGATACAAACCTTAGTTTTACCACCAACAATTAGGACTGTCACAGAAAAGACCCGTGTGGCTTTGTCTAGCTCCTCTGGTTCAGCCTCTGGCTCAGGTGTTTCTGGAAGAGATTTTCTGTACAGACGTAAGGGTTCACGGAGGCCATCGGGACGACCCACCAGAAAAGGCTTTAGATGGAGGAGGCCAGGCAAGAGTTCTAGCACATCAACACCACGCACCACAATGACAACAAAAAAGGAAACTACAATCACATCAACAACCTCAGCATCAGTAACCAAGAAAGTTTTGCCCACCAATAAAATGCCACTTCACAAACCTTTTACAGGAGCACAATCCACAATCCCCAGCATAGGTACATCTTCTGGAGATGAAACTACCACAAACTCAGATGAGGATGCTTGGAAAGGCCCAATTAATAATGGTACAAATATCCGTCCTAAATTTTACACATCAACCACAAAACCCAGAACATCAACAACTTATCCCACAACAATCTATATAACTGCAACCACTACAAGACCTTACACTAAATCAGAAATGCATACTGTACCTACAGCTAGTATAATCAAAACTAGCAAAAGCACCTTGCGAATAAATACTAACATAAAACTTCCCCCTGGGAAAGAAACTCAATATTTAACAAAATTGCCCACAGGGAGAAAGACCAGGCCCACTGTGCTCCCTTATAGAGACAAAATGTCTACAAGTCAAAGTGGAGGAAAAATGGAGTCTGGAAAGCTAAAGGATAGGGAGAAGACCTTGACCTTTGACACTCTCACTATTCTCACTGCAGAGCAGGGTTTCACCAACACTCCTGCTCCTTACAGTAGCGATATGGAAAATGGCGTATCAAATGTATATGACCTGCTCAAAGGGTTTGAAACCACAACCTCTAATGTGATTGACTTCAAGCCATTCACGCAGGACATGTCATCCAAACCCAGGATAGTGGGTGGGAACGCAGCAAGTTTCACAGTACTGTCAAACTCTGACGCCTTCTTGCCTTGTGAGGCTGTGGGAAACCCTGAACCGCGCATCAGCTGGAAACGCTTCTCCTCAAGCATAGGTAAGTATTACTTCTTGTTTGGCGTTAAGAGTTACTTGAAATAATATTACTCATGAAAGTTATTCATCCGGAATAAGTTCCTTTGTTTTTACCTAGAGTAGATCAGTAAGAATAATGCACTGTGAATTATTTTAATTAGATTTACAATTAGATTTACAATGTTGTATGCTTATTTTCATGTAAGCAAGGTTTGTTTAAGATGCACATTAATATTCCCTTTTCTGTCTCACTCTTCTAGGAAGTTCATTGATCATGAAGGGCAAAATGGGTAAATTTGAGGTTTTCAAAAATGGCACACTGTCAATCCAAAATGCCAACATCAAGGACCGTGGGCAGTACCTGTGTCTGGCAGAGAATGACAATGGCTCAGACAAGCTTCTGGTCACACTATCAGTTGTGGCCTACCCCTCTCGAATCCTAGAGCCAAAAATGCGGGAAATAAAGTCTCAAACTGGCAATACTGTGGAGATTAAGTGCAAATCGGAAGGCCGTCCTACACCCCTCGTCTCTTGGATCCTGGCGAACCGCACCCAGGTACGGGGCTCAGACCATGGGAGGGTTAAGGTGACGCCAGATGGGACTCTGATCATCCAACAAGCATCTGTGTATGACAGGGGTCACTACAAATGCATTGCCAGCAACCCAGCAGGAGTGGACACTGCCACTGTCCGCCTTCATGTGGTTGCAGCTCCCCCTGGGATCATGGAGGAAAAACGTCAGCATATAAAAGGCGAGATCGGGCAGATCCTGAAGATGCCCTGCACGGCCCAGGGCAACCCGCAGCCCACTGTGCACTGGGTGTTGTTCGATGGGACACTGATTCGCCCCCTGCAGTACGTCAGGCCCGGAGTGTCTGTGTTCGCCAATGGCACGCTGTACCTGAGGAGCTTGGCTGCCTCAGACAGTGGGAAGTATGAGTGCATAGCCACCAGCTCCACGGGGTCAGAGCGACGAGTGGTGAGCCTCACTGTGGAGCAGAATGAAAGCATGCCTCGAATTGTTGAAGCGTCTGAGCGCAGGACCGAGCTGAGCCATGGCGAAAGGCTCCACCTAAACTGCTCTGCCATCGGCGAGCCGAAACCAAAAATTATCTGGAGACTGCCTTCCAAGGCCATTGTGGATCAGTGGCACAGGTACAGAGGTCATTTAAATTTCCCCCCAGCTACATTCATTGAAATATTTATATGCGTTTCTGAGGTTTTTATATTGTCGTAAGTGACCTGGACCTTGACAAATGTTCTGTTTTGTATTAATTTGGCCTGATCCAATTTTACTTAAATTTGAATAACTCCTAAGTTCTATTTGCATCTCTTGATTCAGAGATTTCTAAACTATTAGATAATGTCTTTTTACGTTTTCTACAAATGACATTTTAGTCTTTTATGTCTTGTTTTTTAATGTTTTATTATAATGAACATACATCCATAAAAGCATACATACACATGTACAATATATATATTTTAAGGCTTCTCTGATTAAGAGCATAATCTAATAATACTTTGATCCTGGATTCATTTTTTATTTTAATTGATTAGTGACTTAGTGACATTAATTGACTTAGTGAAAGATGTGGAAGGTTGAAAGCCATTGAGTAACAAGCGCACATGGTTTTACTCAATTATTTATAGGTTTTCCACAAAGGCATTTACAAAAAAAATTGAAAACAGCCTGCACTCATGCAATGCCTCCAGATCTCTTGAAAAATGAAACATTGCATTCAAAACACATAAAAACCTCCCAAAATCTTACACTGACATCAAAACATACACATCAAATAGTTCTATGAAAAATTAGCGTTAATTGACAGGGGAAGTCTTAACATAGCCTTAACAATAAGGACCATTTCATATTAAGTTTCATTAATGTAAGAATGCAGTCAGAGCTAGTAAAATCTGGATATAAGAATACCACAGGAACCTTGGCGTCCTAAGAAATGGTCTTTAAAAAAAAAAAAAAAAAAATGTAATTGACTTTTCTGCCATTTAATGAAAAAAACTCATTTTTATGTTACAATTTGGGGTGTTGTCAAACTTTTGTTTTGGTCCCAGCCTTTGTCCGTTTATTTATATTTTATATTTCCAACTGAAATAAGTCCTATAGAGTAAGCTTTGGTAAGTAAAAACTTTGAAACAAAAAGGAATAATTCCATTTGATGTTGTTCTTCTGCTAGGATGGGTAACCGGATCCATGTCCTGGACAACGGCACTCTAATCATTGACTCTGTGAGCGAAAAGGATGCTGGAGACTACCTCTGCGTCGCGCGCAACAAAATTGGTGATGACCTGCAACTTATGAGGGTTTCTGTGACCATGAAGCCAGCCAAGATTGAAACCAAGCTGTTCAACAAGAAACAGGTTCCTTTTGGCAATGACCTAAAGGTGGACTGCCGGGCGTCTGGCGCGCCGGAGCCAGAAATCTCATGGGGACTCCCAGATGGGACGGTGGTGAACAGCGCGCTGCAGTCAGATGACAGTGGTGGCCGTGCCCGCCGCTATGTCCTCTTTGACAATGGCACGCTATATTTTAACAAAGTGGGAATGACGGAGGAAGGCGATTACACCTGCTACGCCGAGAATACTCTGGGTAAGGATGAGATGCATGTGCACATCACTGTGGTGACAGCTCCCCCGCGCATCCAGCCAAGCAGTCGTACCTACGCTAGGGTAAAGCCTGGAGGAAATGTGTGCTTTGACTGTGAGGCAGTGGGCGAGCCCAAACCCAAGATCCTGTGGATGCTTCCTTCAAACGACATGATCGCTGCCTCCAACGACCGCTACCTGATGCACGTCAATGGGTCTCTGGACATCCGAGATGTAAAGCTGATCGATGCAGGAGAGTACGTATGTGTGGCTCGGAATAGTGCTGGTGATGACCGAAAGGTATACAAGTTGGATATTGATGGCAATGCCCCAATCATCAACAGTTACTACAAAAACAGAACGGTTGTCAAAGATACCGCCGCTAAGTATTCTAGAAAGCTGATTGACTGCAAGGCTGAGGGGGACCCAGCCCCTCAAATCACTTGGATTATGCCGGACAACATCTTCATCACAGCCCCTTACTACGGGAGCAGGATTAATGTACATCCGAATGGCACCCTAGAGATCCGGAACGTGCGCCCCACAGACACGGCGGAGTTTATTTGCATGGCACGGAATGATGGTGGTGAGGCGGTAATGGTGGTCCAGCTGGAGGTCACCAGCAATCTGAGAAGGCCTATCTTTAAGAACCCCTTCAATGAGAGGGTGATGACCCGAATGGGGAAAACAACAGTGCTGAACTGCTCAGCAGATGGTTACCCAATGCCGGAGATTATCTGGATCCTGCCCAACGGAACACGATTTACCGACAGCCTCAGAGGGAGCCGCTATCAACTAGGTAAAGATGGCACCTTCATCATCTATAACCCCAGCGAGGAGGACACAGGGAAGTACCGGTGTGCCGCCAAGAACAGCGTAGGCTACATCGAGAAGTTGATTCTCCTTGAGGTGGGGCAGAAGCCCTACATTCTGACCCAGCCGAGAGGAATAATTCGTAGTGTGTCTGGGGAACCCCTCTTTCTCCACTGCCTGGCCAATGGCAGTCCCCGCCCAAAGATCTACTGGACTGTCCCCAATGGTCGCGTCCTGTCTCAACCACAATTAAATGGCCGGATCTTGCTCCTGGAAAATGGCACATTAGTTGTTCAGGACACAACCCTCTCTGACCGTGGTAATTACCTGTGCAGGGCAAAGAGTGATGCGGGTGAAGCCATACTCACCGTCCCTGTCATCGTCATCGCCTACCCACCCCGCATCACCAACGGATCCCCACAGAGTGTGCGGGTCGTGGCAGGAGCGCCGGTACAGCTCAACTGCGTGGCTATCGGAATCCCCAAACCAGAGATCACCTGGGAGCTTCCGGATCACTCTGTATTGTCCACCGCCGGGAAGGGACGGCCAACTGGCAGTGAGCTCCTCCACCCACAAGGAACCCTCATCATTCAGAAACCCACAAGTTCTGATTCTGGAAATTACAAGTGTGTGGCTAAGAATCACCTGGGAACAGATTCCAGAGCTACATACGTTCATGTGCTGTGAAAGCCAACTAAGAAACCATAGAAAAACAACCAACAGTAAGGAATATGTGCAGCCAATTTACCTTCTGGTGCAAACTGACTCATCATCAAGTCTGAACATGGTTCCTTGTATTGAGAATTGAAGGCTAACACTTGGGAATATAATTGTGCTTACGTTTCACATGACTTGGACAAGTAGTAGCACATGATGAATGGAAAAAGAAAAAAAGAGGAACTGTTCATAGGCAGACAGGAACAGTAAAGTGTTATTTTTATTGAAACGATACGTGGTCTGGAAACTCACAACTGTTTCTCATTTGAACATTTTAAAGTTGGGGTCCTTTAGCAAGCCGCACGTGGAGCATGTACACCAGACCTTGGGCAGATCCAATTAAAGACTGGTTCTGGAAACTTTCCCTATGAGCATTAGTTCTGGGAGAACGTTTCTCAAAATCGATGGACACATCAAAAAGTGATTGATTTTGAAGGAGGAAGAAAAATAGGGGCCAAGTGAAACTGAGCCAGTCTTAGATTACACCATTTCAACATTTTATGGTATTAAACCTGTTTTATCATCTAGAAATTATGAAACAATATCTTCCTTTAGATTATGCCAACATATATTACACTGGAATGATATAATTTAAGACCTAAAACTCCAAAGGACTACATTGTAAAATTACTAACATTATTTCAACTGTACAGTTTCTACCATACTTTGAATTGATTTGATGAAGTCCTTGCATGGTTTGGATGTAAAATAATTATATTTTATGTTTTCTTCTATTTTTAAATCTTTTTGGTTTCTGTTTTCTACAAAAGTTTTCTTATAATTTCCAATGTACATTATTACTTTTAGTAAATAATATATTTCTAACATTTTTAAAGATAAATATCTGACATTTGTTAAATATATCTACATACACATTTTGTGGTGGCCAAAGATATAATTAAAATGGGGAATACATTTTGAGTCCATATCTGCTCATTGTATTGTGTCTCTGCATTGTGTCAGGAGACAAGACTGATTTGACGGAGTAGTCTGAAAAAGAAAGCTTGCAGTAGTGTGGAAAAGAAAGCTTACAGTAGTCTGGAAAATAAAGCTTGCAGAAAGACTAGAATGATCCTAAAGTTGTTTTGCATCAAAGGCAGAGCTTCATGTCAGGGACCCTTGTTGCCACATCCACAAAAACACAAAAAAAGTGAGAAAAAGGAAGGTGAAGCTTTAAAAAAAAGTCATAGCCTCCAATTTAGTTGGTAGTGCTGCAAAACGCAATTGTTTTGTTTGTTTTTTTATTAAATAGTTTTTTGTATCTAACCTCTTTGCGTAATGTAAATCACCCGATAGCTCATCTTTGTTTTAGAGAATAGATAGATTGCATTATATTATAGAAAAATATATTGCAGTATTAATTTGCATTTTTCTGTATTCAATAACATAAAAATAATGAAGGTACAATCATAGAATCTGGTCATTAATCTGTGATTAACTGCATTGTCACTCAGCTTGTCATGTGACAGGAATCAATGGAGAAATACTTCTGAATATAATGTGGAGAAATTTTAGAAGTGCCCATTGAATTTGACCAATATTACCACAGATGAATAAAGACTGCCTTTCTGACTCAACCTTTCAGCCAGAACTCATATGTACTCCAGTTCCAGTACCTGGGAGAGGCACATGTTCATGGGTACATTAAACCTCAGCTCGGTGTGGTAAATTTAATTGAAGACCACTGCTCTGGTTATTGAGTTAGATGTTCAGTTTTTTTTCTAATTCATTGTGACACAAATAATGATAAGTGATGATGACTGATGAGTGTGCCGCAGAGCCGCGTGATGCTAGTGCCACCACTGAGGACACTGTATCTCTCCTCAGTGCTAAATACAAATATGCTACAACCGCTATTGCCGTGCTATAGCAAATGCTGAATTAGGTAGGTAGCAAATAGGTAGGTTAAAAAATAAAATAAATCTAGAGCAAATTTCGAGTGTGCGAGAGCTTACTGAGCTGAGAAGTTTGATGGTGTGGATTGAACTAATCAGATTTCTCTGTGGAAAGTTTACTTTTGGGGTGAAATGAACAGTCTCAGATTTCTTCCCCTGGACAACTGTAATAGAACACATATTCAGGAGCAGTCATTAGTGCAAATAAATGAACAAGGCTGTGTGACTGGAAACGATTTCAGGAAAAATTACAGCAATTATGTTTTCTTTTTTGTTAATGACGGTGGAAATGGTCCAGACCATCCTGTTGACAGGGTAGGATTTCCATCTCTGGTATTTACTGTATCTTTACACATTTACATCTTCAACAGAAATTTAAACATTTGTGGTAAACAACTGAGGAAGAAGCTTTCTCCCGCAGGCTTGTTTGCCCTTTTAAACATGGATCCAGACACTGGATTTAGCTTTTTAGCATTTTTACACAACTTTCAGTTTCATAGATATAAAAAAACCAAAACCAAAACCAAAACCATTTTTCCCAATTCTCATTTTCCGTACACAGCATTTTCCTTCCTATATCACCTATAGTCAGGTTCTCCTCTCGCTACCTCGCTGCACCACTTTTAATCCCTGTAGTCTCACTATGTGTTTCAAACATCTAACCATTGTTATACCAACTGGAATGCAGTATAGGCTGCTGTTTATTTATTTAATTATTGTTTGCACGCTTCTAAAATAGCAGTTTTATTTAAATAAAGTAATGAGATAATAGGTAGTCCTTGGAAAATAGTATCCCTTCCCACTTTTAGGAGTCAGTCCACAGTTTGCCCCTCATATACAATGAAAAAAAGATGCTTTTGTCGTTTCTCCTGTAGAAAAGGATATAATTAATTAACAATAAATGTTACTATTTTTAAAGGATACTCTTGGTCATCACAAAAACGTGGATGCTGTATGAAATAGGGGCAGCTGGTGGTGTAGAGGTTAAGATGACAGACTTGTAACTGTAAGGTTGTTGGGTCAAGTCCCACTGAATTGCTTCAGTAAAATACTCGCTAGACAAATGGATGTATGTAAAAATTGTAAGATAAGAATCTACTAAGAACCCAGTTTACATGTGTTCTTCTGAACTTTTTCTCCATTGAAATTATTTTTACAGGGGGCGAAAAGGGAAGTGCTGACTTGAAATAAGTTCCCTCAGACTAGACTTTAGAGGTTCAACATGAAATAACAACCCGGCAAAACCTTCTTTTTTCAAAGCCATCAGGATTTTTCTTGTTACTTTGAAAGTTTCTTTCCAAGTCTTCCACTAGCATGCACAGAAAAAAAGAAAATGGGGGTTTATTTCTTTCCAAGAATAACAGAACTTGGGGGTTTGTCATGCCTGGCTTGCTTTATAAATTCAAAATGGAAATCAATTCCACTAAAGAAATCATAACAGACTCTTTATTATAAATGACTCGTTTTTACTTTTCTATAATAATTAAGTTGGGATTCCTTTTAATTAAGTGATCCATAAGTAGCCATGGGGAAATGGTGGTTGCTTATTGGGAAGGCTGTGGTTTGTAACTATTTAATTAAGCCCAATTTCATATATTCAAGTTAATATATTTCAGATAATTGGAATTGGATAATTCTAAATTTTATGGGCATAATGCATCTGGGTAAAATATTGCCAAATTATGAAAACCACATAATAGAAGAGGAAATAACTTGACATAAATCTGTCATTGTGTTATTGACTGAGTTTCAGAATTCTTTTGAGATTTTAAATATTTTTCAGTGTGTTATTTTCTGAACTTACCTTTATTCTTTATTAATGTAGCTAATTTTTTTATGTAGTTTTTAGCAATTAACAAAACTTTTTTAAAAATATTGATTGTTGATCATTGTATCATTTAATAATGAACAGAAGGGAGTTCCAATGAGCATAATGCAAGCATAACTGTCAGAATTTACCAAAAAGTAAGACTTTATGTGAGAGTATTTTTCAGATTCAATCTCAGGGGTTTTCTGAGACCTTTTACACTAACTGGACCAGACCAGACCATATTAATTAGAGTAATCATGTCCATTTCTGAGGATCCTAATAGATCCTAATAATATTACATAATAATTGCAATTAATATGTAACACATCTGTACTCCAGGAAATATAAAAGGAAGAGAGATCTGCCCAGGTGCATATATTTGCCTGAGGGGGTCTCTCCAGCCCAAACCTCCAATTTGGCATGAAAGGCACCAAAACAATCTTCAGTCAACAGAATTTTTCATCTAATGGGAGCACCATGACCTCGGCCCCTCTCCACCCCCTCCTTGCCCCAGTCAGGATGATGCCCCCACTGAGTGTGAATGAGCCCTACTTCATTTTATTTTCACAGGGTGGGAAAATAAAATGAATTTCCTCTCTTCACAGAAGCCTCCTGTGCGGTCCCCACGGTGTTTATTTTGTGATTGCGGAAAGCCTCTGACACATCGACAGGTTCTGGTAATAAATTACACGACTGCCCCCCAGCCTTTCCCTCATCCACCTCAGTTTCTATTCCACTCAGAAATTCTTCAGACGAGTGGGCTCTCGATTGTTAATATCAGTATTTTGTCAGTTTTCAAACCCCCATGGCTTAAAACGTGCCCTTACACTGCTCATCATTTCTAAGCCTGCAAATTCTGAGACCCATTTATGCAGAAATTGAGGATTCAGCTACAATGTTCTGCCCGGGACACACTAATTGCTTACCCGCCCGTTTATCCACAGCGGCTCTCCTCGCCATGCCTGAGCTGCTCAGCTGCTTCTGTTGTCATGGGGAAAGAGTGAACCGCACACACTCACCCCTGCCCACTATCAGTGTCTCCTATTTATAAACCTTTTATAACACAAGGGTACATTTCCGTTGGATGGACCTGGCCCGTTCAGACCATTTTTCTCTGGAGAAAATGACCAGCAATTTAACGTGAAAATGATACTAGATATGTTTTGGGCAACTTCGAAGTGGAGGAGTTCCAATGAGCACAACGCAAGCATAATTGATGGATTTCAACTAACGCTGGAACATATTGGGGTTAGCAGCAGGTATTCCACTCCTGGTCCTTTTCTTTTAAAGGGTTATACACCAGCCCAACTTCAATGCAGGCCAGTGTGCTGTGCACGGCAAACAAAAGTTGGTTAATTGTCCCAGTGTTTGTGAAAAAATTGCAATGAGCACAGCTATAAAGTTCACAGCTGCTTTTCATGACATGGAACGTCGGGGATTGGGCAAGACTGAACTGAAGTTCGAGCTGACATGCTTTGGAAGGTCTGAGCCATGCACTGAAAGGGTTAACGCCCGTCCCCTCGCCCCATGTAGGGACCAGTGTTTCCCTCTGTGTGCTCACTGCTGTCTGAATGTCACATCGGCCTACGAGAATCCACACCTCCACCCTACAGACACAAGAGAGAGATTCATTCTTTGCAGCTGTTCTACTCATCTTGCAGTTTGTGAGACTGTGTACTCAGGGTTAGATCCCTTTCATGCTTTCACATATAGAATGACTTGGGCTACTCTCCTAACATCCAGGACCTGGACCAACATTCAGTACCAAAAAGAAAACCCATTACTAGACGTGAAAAACTGGAAAATAATTCCCTGACCCCAGAGGCAGTCGAGAGAACTCATACCTAATAAAGCAAACAGTGAGGAGCTGACTAGTTTTTAGAGTTTAGCAGCTTGTGGGAGGTTCATTCTTGGTTCATGGTGCTGGGACTGCACTGGAGATGATACCCCTCTGGATTAACCACATCTTATCTCTCACATGCCTGGAAGAAGTAGAATACGGTTAGTAGCTGACAAGCAAGGGGAGGTAGAGGAAATTAATTCAGTGTTTGTATGATAGTTATGTAGCCTCAGCAGGAATAAATTATGGCAGTATTCAAAAAGGAAAAAATTGGTGAGATAGCAAGGGAAGGTAATATAGCCATGAAGGTGATTAGAGTCTTACCCACCTCCTAAGAGCACAGCCAGACCAACGAGGGTGGGCCTGCGCTGTGTCTCACTGAAACTGAATTTGAATACATTCAAGTTCCTATTTTTAAAATGTATTCTAAACCCATAAATAAATGTACAGCGAATACACACGTATTACACAGCTTCATGACCATTTCCAGGGCGTTGAGATGCAGGTGCAGAAAAAAAAAACGTTTTTTTTTTATTGCACGAGACATCCAGAATCCGGTCCAGATGCGGTTTCCTCTCGTGAGCAGAACCAGGTGGAGTGAGGTGTGCCCTTAAACCCTTCCAGTTAGACGCACTCTGATTTACTGGCACATCAAAGGTCTGTTGATTTACTTTCCCCACGGAGTACAAGACTCTATTCACCCAAAAATAGATATGCTGCTGAGCAACGTTTAACGATGATGTACCGGGAGGAAAGGCACTTGTAAAAATGTACAAAAGCTCAAAACAGTTATACTTCCCTAACCAATTATTATGCTGAATCACAAATAAATTACACTTTTATTGGTATTTCACAGTCAACAGTGGGTGAAAATGAGACATTCTGCTGGATTACTGTTGGATCTGGATAAGAGCTCACCTCGCATGCATTATAATTTATTAACATTCATAATTTATAGAGCCACCCCTTCACTAAAAGATGCTTGGTTGTTTTTTTATTTCCCCCTCTCTGTCACCAAGTTTTCTTAGGTGTACTGTCTGCCCAAGTACACGAGACAGACGGTTGAGGCATTGCTGTCTGAGTGGAGAAGCGATTGGTGTGTGTGCCTGTGCTTGTAAGACCACGCCATGCATCTCTGCTAGATGGCAACATTTCACACAGAGCATGGCAGACGTGGCAGAAAACAACGAATAAGCTGACCATTATTCAATAAGAAAACAACAGGCCACTAGTCCTGCTGAGAGGGACTGGTCACAACCACGGATACAACCCACTGGGCATAAACACAGCTCAGAAGAAAGGGTAACAGATAGACTGCTGTCTATCCAGGGCATGGCGATCTCCCTGACTGAAGGCCATAAACAAGTCGGACAGGCTGCGGTTGTAAAACGCACAACTGCAGAAAAGTTGAACATGTTGTTTGAATTGGGTCAGGGATGTTTAACATGCCTCATTAACATAACCCTGGGTGTTGAGCATGTCGTTACTCGCAGGAACGCTAAAAAAAAAACAACTAATGGATACGGCAAACAATAATTTCCAAACAATAATCGTGATTTGTTTAATAACCAGGCAGAGGTACAGTAGGGATGACATAAGCTGAAATCCAGAATATGGTGTAAAAAGGTTGTTATGTCAAAGCAGGATCTTATACAGGCATGGGATCTGAACTGTTCAGGATCTCTGAGGAAAACACAGGTTAACAACCAAAACAATTACTCAGAACCACAAGTTGGTTCAACTCAAAAGAGCTCCAAACCAGCTGTTCTCTTAAAGCATTGGTTCTCAAACTTTTTTTCACTCACATCCCACTTAAATTCATTTTAATATCTGCTTTTATTGTTATTATTGTCATATGGTATGCCAACAAGTACACTCACCGCACAAAATAAAATAAAATTAATTGACAATTGATATAAAAGGCATCCCAGTGTTGTAATTTTTTCATTGCTTCAGTTATGCATGGATTAAATAAAAATCATACTATCATTATGATATCATTATGATACAATAGTGACAAGAACTTAATTCAGCGGTTTAAAAATCGAACTAAAATCTCACAGAGCGTCCACCATGTCCAACATTTGTTCAGCGGGAATATAAAATTCACCCTGGGTCGCAGCAACTATTCTAACTACACTTTCCACTGACTTCCCCTCTATCCCAAATGCTTCCAGATAAATGTTTTTGTTTGGTCATGCTTTCAGTGTGCATTTGTTCAAGCTTTTACTTACAATTTTTTTTTCCCTTACCCCTTTTCTCCGATGTCAATCCATCCAATCAACCGTCACTATGCAATAGATCTTGGTAACACTTGCCAAATGTTGGCAGTCACTTCATTTGTTTGGATTTTTAAAGGAGGTTTAAGATCACGTAAACTGTGTAGCTGTGATGTTACTCTTACCTGGGGTGCTGTGGCTGATAAAACTACTGACTCTGACAACTACACCGCAATCAGCTGACAAGCGTAAAATGTCTGGCAGATATTAAAGGGCAGGGCACTATTTATTTCCCTGCCAACTGCTGTGCTATAATATATATACTAGAAACTTACATATATTCAATCTTAACTACTTCATTATACAACCATTAGAATTCCAAACATTACATATCCCCCTGACATGGTTTTAAATCTAATTTTTTTGTAATTCAGCTGCTTGACGGATAAAGTGTAAAATGAAACCTGTGTAAGTTACCCAGACTGGTATATGCTGAGTGAATAAATTATATCCCACTGTGAATAAATATTCATTAGTGCCTTTTCCCTTTATATTTTACAACACAAAGACATAACTATCATTGTAAAAGTGACACGCAGCCTGGAGCCACACCCTCAAGCCCTGGGGACACACCCAGGGCTGGAATGATGGACAGCTAAGCAGGTGTCGATGCTCAGAGCAAAGACATGTTGCGCACCAGAGTGTGGTTCCTCTAATTAAAACCACACTCAGATGCCAACAATTAAAGAGACAATAAAGGTACCAGCAGTGCTGGGTAAGGGGGAGAAGTGAAGAATGGTTCTATGTCAAAAAGGTGCGGGTTTTGTTGAGTTTTGTCACTGAAGTTCTCTTCTCTTCTCTTCTCTTCTCTTCTCTTCTCTTCTGTTTTTAATTCTCTTGAAAATGTGAGATAAAAGGCGTCACCGAAAACCCTATGGACCGGGCACAGCCAGACATGATACAATAAATTACTAACATGAAATGCAGTTATATTACTGAAAAATAAAACATCCCTGTTCTGCTGCTTTCAAATGTAATTTAAATGTGACTTCGTTAATCCCATTCCAAATGCGTACCCAGAGACAAACGCACTCGGCCAGGAGATGGCGCCATTAGAAGCTTTTAACAAAATATCTTCAATATTTAACCTTTAGAGTGGAACACAATGCTAAGCTGAAGAAACTAAATCCCTCAACATTAACAATAGCTATCCTCGTTTTCCCTTTGATCACATGTTTCAGTTAACGTTATTCAGCTGCTTTCTTGTGTCTTGTATTGAATTCTCTCATTTACTTTCTTGGAGTTTCACTGACATCATAAGTGCAGTCCCTGGCTATTTTACCTTCATTGCACTGTACTGTATCCCTTAGAAAGAGATTAAACTCATGTATCTAGGCAAGCAGCAGTAAATTAACCTCCTATATAGAGACCTCAGCTAGATGTCCAGGCTTTCAAGGCAAATAGCATCTGAACAAAATGCCCAGTGCATTTTCCTAATATAACACATATATAGTGTTTACTGGACACATTTACTATTTGCTGTTAATGCTAGAAAGATACAGACCATTTCCATGTCAGGATATTTATATAAAACTGTCTTACACACCAAAGAACTGTCAACAAGTCAAAAGTTTAAAACAATTATTAAACTAAAACATTCCATATTGGCAGGTGCTTTAAATCAGGGGAACCAGTCACAAATACTACACATGTACATGAGGGAAAGTTTATTTATTTTGCTTTTTTTCAAATGTATTTTTTTCAACAGTGGCCTATTTTTCCGGGCAGCACCTTTGTGCTGAGTTTAGTTTATTAGGAGACTTTCACTGAGTATGCAAGTTCAGCTATGACTGACATCGGTGACTGGACGACCGGAGAGTCTTTCCCGATGCAAAAACAGAGGGGCTAGACGCGGTTCCATGCTGGAGTACAGTGAAGACATGCTAACTTTATGACCATTTTAATTTATGTTTAATGATACCTGGCAACTCAGCCTTTATGGAAAAGTCATAAAACAGCTCTTGAAATATGTAAAGGGGGAATTGCACATTATGAGTGTAAAAACAGAAGGAAACGCCGGGACTTGGCTAAGGAATTTCTCCTTCCTGACAGATTGAATTACATTTAAATAAATACATTAAAAGTATAAAATATTGCATATTCATACTTGTCAGAGAAAATATGGGCTTTTATTATTATTCTATTATCTTGTTTTATCTGTATTTTTTTATGAGTAGTTGAAATAATAACATCATAAAATTTTATAAATAAACGTGCAAAATAGTTCTTACACTATATGTAGCTGAAGGACCTCTATAACCAGTTTTCATTTTTTATTTAGTTTTCTGCTAGTTTCAGGGGATGGTTTTAACCCAACCATCTACTGTCCCTCGTCTGGGGGTGGGGTTATCAGAACATAATGTCAGTACTGTGTGCAGAAAGCTTGTTTTATATACATTAAGCACGCAAAGACACCAACAGACTCAATAACGGAGAGGATCATGACAATTTGTTTTGACAGGCTTTGCCAGGAATTTTTTGATGGTGTCAACTAGTGAGAACTCTCACCGGGGGTGTGAGACAAAATCCACATGTGAGCCTAACAGTGCTGCTCCTCACAACTCAAAACAGACAGAGAGGGTGACACAGAGAGACACACTGTGATATACACAGACGGGAGTAATGATGAGGGAGACAGGAAAGGAGAGATTAAGAAAGAAGGGGAAAGTAAAAGCCAAAGGGTGTCGTCTTAATAATACCAAGTTTACAAAAATTTCAGATAGGCCACTGGACACTTTTTAGGGATAGTACCAAGATGATGCTGTCTTTGCAGCTGGATATTGGATCACATTCCCAAAAGGAGAGCAGCCATTGAGCACTGGAAGCAAGGTTCTTTCACCTGGACCCAACAAGCCCAACATATTGTGCATCGTTTTTGGATATGAAGCTGGACCAATGAATAATAACCTGTTTCCATAATAAACAAAAACATTGCCATGGACACCAATCCTGTGTCTAAATCAAATTGTATCTCTAACTGCATCAGGTCCTCCTCAGTACATTGTGTCTCTAGTCTCAGACAAGAGGATCTTGTTTAATACAGCCGTCACTAAAAATTACATTAGACACATCTGCAAATGTCATTAAAAAGAAAGTATCTTGGATTTCCCTGACAATTGCAATGTTATTCCATTTGAAAAGGGAAGTTACAGTGAAAGTTTCTCTTTGTTCCTTCTTCTGAGAGAATACATTTATTTCTCTCTGAGAGAAAATCTTTGATCCTCTTTCACAATCCAAGCCTGCTTTGGATGCGCAACATTGGTGCCATGCACCTAATAACAAGCTACAACCGCTTGGTAGCTCAGACAGTGGTTGCTTCACATCCGACCCCACCATCGCCGTGGGACCTCTGTGCTTGCTCTGGCATGGGCATGACAGAACAGGAATGGGAAACGCAGTGCAAATTAAAGTGGGAAACCAGAAACCAAGAGGGCTGCGGCTATAGACACCCTTCCCCCCTGCCCCCCGTCCCCCTTCTTATCGTCTGACTGGGATCAAGTCTTGCATGTAATTGTTTCAGCCTAGCTTCCCTCACGACTGCTTCACAGATTAATGCATTGTGAAATTGGTCTTTTCAGAGTCTGTCAACTTTAAGAGCATTTAAGAACAAACTTTCAGAATATCGTCGAAAGGAGTGGGTTGGCGTCAATTTTGATTTCAAAATGTTTTTTTGCATGACATCAGAAAACAAGCACATAGCCATGCAATCTCCTTAGACAAACTTCAGCAGTAGGACGGCCCATACTGAAGAGTTGACTTTCAACGTAACATCCCCATAGGATGCCAACTTTCCAACAAATCAATTCTTGCCCTGCCAAGGCTACTCCTGTCCTCGGTTGCAACACTACCAAATTCAAAACTGCATCTGGAAGCAACGTCGGCACAGGACCTGTTTGTCGGGAATTGGTGAAATAGGTTCTCACACGCGAGCCTAAAATCATCATGTGCAATGCCAAACATCAGCTGGAGTAGTGTACATTTCGCCACCAATCAACTACGGAACAGTGTTAACACAGAAATGTTTGGTGTGAGAGAACTTGACAGGCTTTCACAAAACTCCATCACAACTCCAGGGCTAATTGCTCAAAATGAGCGCCCGACCTCACTAATGCTCTTGTGGCTAAATGGAAGCATGTGTCCCCACAGCAATGTTCCAACATCTAGTGGAAAGCCTTCCCAGAAGAGGCTGTTATAGCAGCAAAAGGGGGACAAACTCCAAATGAATGCCCATGATTTTGGGAAGAGATGTTTGATGAGCACATACTAAGTATGTGTCCACATACTTTCGGCCATGTAGTGTCAAAGCCATATTTTTGTGAATCACATAAACAAAGGGGAAAAACCTATTGTCACAGGGCCATGTTCAGATTAAATAACTCATTCACAAGAAGGACATGGAGGTTAAAAAAAAGCCCATGGCACCCCATCATTATCCAGAATCAATGGGCGAATCTCATCTGCCCCTGCCGCCTTGCCACTACTGAGGCCATTGACCACCCCAGAATCTAACCAAACGTATCCAGCAATGTTCCCTGTAAGGAAGGTGTATTTGCCATGCAGAGGAGTTCCTAAAAGTTCCCCTTCCACCTCTCGATGATCTATTGGTTGAAAGAATTTCCCCAGAACAGATTGGTGCGCTCCTAAGATGTGCTATGTGAGACCAACCATTCTTAGCCTCCTGACAACATAGCTGCAAATCTAATTGGCACACTCAAGCCCTTCCACTACGACAAGGTTATCAAGGACGGAAGGCTGGTTTAAATAAATAAGCAAACGGACAAAACTACATTCGCGAGATCAATTAAGAGTTGTATTAGCCTGTCTCTTTCCACTCACATTCCAGAATCCAGACACTGAACACAAATGAAAATGGGTTACTGATGGAAAGCCATAACAATGACAAACTACTCAATGTTTTATTTTATCTTTTTTTTTCAAGCCACCATGACCATAGCCTCAATGAACAGTACATTAATATCCTGTGTCATCAGGAAGCAATTTTCAACTTTATTGGGGTTTTACCATCCATAATCACTTTAATAGTTCCACCCTGTTCTCTGGTGGTAAAATCAAATTTTTTTTTAACCCTGTTAAATTTCAAATATGCTTTGACAGAGGGCTTTGTAAAATATTCTGAAAGGAAATTAAAATCTAAACTATTTTTTAGGCCATGGTATAAAAAACGAATGCTTTAAGGAAAAGTAGAGGCTGACAGAAGAAGCTTGAGAAAACAAGCAATTTCAGGATAGCAAACTGTTCACGATTTACATGGCAACGCAAAGGGCGAGTTGGAGATCTGTGCTCCCCAGTCTCAAGAACACTGGCATTTTCTAGACTGAAATGCTCTCGGCAAGAATCTCAATCAAGTGATCCAGATCAGATCAGATGTGGAAACACAACGCACAAGCTGGATCCTTGGATCCTGACACCTGACACACATAATTGACATTACAAAAAGGCGACTAAAATTTCCATGACAAACCCTTCTATAACAAAAGTCTGATGAGAGCCAACTGTGTTTTGTGTTGTCTTTTTGGCTTGTAAGTGTGCACTTATATATTTATATCTGAACATATAACTTCTTATCTAAAGTTATTTTGTATTGTTTGAATAAAAAATGATGGGAATGGGTGAGTTAGAGAATTAATTCTGAATGTTATTAAAATGTCAGAAAAAGCCATGTGTATCCATTAGATGTTTCCATGTTATGTCTGTGTGGAGCTAATTTAATTTGAATGCCCACTTCTAATAAAGTGTAGGCCTCTATAAGAACTTGACTGACAGATGTCATGCAGAGCAGTCACACTGCTTACAGAATAGAGTCACATTATAGGACAGTGACATCAAAGGCTGCTGGAGTAATGGAAAAAAGAACAATCTTATCATCTTTAGTGGCCTTTGTGATATGCTTCATAAGGCCTTCATGTTCCCCACCACATTCAATCGTAGAAACACACGCGCGCACACACACACACACACACACACACACACACACTATACTGCTACATCCACCAGGAATTGCATAATTACACTTCTGAAACAATGGCACAAACCGTTCTCTTTTAGGGGACCTAAATACACACAAATCTATTGTAACTGTTAGGCGATCCACTCACACACACAACAGCACACATTCATTTGATTGAGACAAGGCCGTACACTCACACGCTAACCCATACTCTATTTATGCATATGTGCATAATGAAGAGTGGCAACAAAAAACAAGAGACTACAATGATCTCCTTTAAAATCCTTGCAATTGATAGATTTGATTGATAGTCTTGCTAAGAGTGCACATTTGCGAACCTCACCCTCTCTAGTAGCTCCAGGTTCAGCAAGCTTCATGGATGGGGAAACCAGAAACATAGTGACAATAAAATTATATCCACCCTTCACATCTCTTCTCGGGAGACTAGAAACAACCATAAGACACCAATTAAAGTGTTCTGTGCTGGTTGCCTTGAGTTAATTATGGGTAAATAACAAACAAGCCCTGGTAACATTGTTACCAGTAATTTCTGGTGAGGAGGCTGGGAGTTAATGGATCTGATGTGTCAGTGCTGGACGCAGCACCAGTGTCCAGCCCTAGAGAGTTATGAGGACGGCAGCTCGGCCCGGTCACCATAGTGGGGAGTTACGGTCATTTTCATTTGATAGACAAAAGCATGCCTGTTTTCCAACAAAGCCAGACTCGCCAGCCTCACCAGACACGTTCACGAATGAGGAAAACAATTCCACTCAGACATAAGGAAATTTTCCATTTTGTTTTTTTTTGTTTTTTTAGTCTGGCTGCTCGTTTGCTTGATGATCCGATTTTTTTTGTTGCTTTCACGCTGGAAAAAGAGAAGGTGTATTCTAGCGTTTGGTATATTCTAGCTGTCTGAGGTTGAGGTGGAAAACTGGCACTGGTGTGAGAAAATTATAAAATTATTTTTTTCTTTTCTTTATTTGTACATGCTGGGGAAAAATCCTGTTGAAATCTCTCCACGTACAGGTTTTACCCATGATCCTTTATCATTCACCGCCAACCACTGTGGTCACTTCACTTAAGGTATTTTCAATGCAGGGGTTTCCCATTTGTTTGCTGGTTTGAAGGAGCTTCCTCTGTCTATTCTTTTCGGTTTTCTGTTGTTGGGCAATTAAGTTCTTCCCAATTTTCGGTGTCCCGCTGAGTGGGACTGATCTCTCTGAGATAGAACACACAGCACAACAATGACCACAGAACACCATCATTTTGCTTTGCACACATTTTCACCTGCACTTTTACACATAACACAAAGGTCCGCACACAAGCGAAAGCACGACAGCCGCGTTGCACATCGTTTTGCAATAGGAAGACATGAGGCGTCTCCTTTCGGAGTGCATAGGATTTTATGTGCAGACTCTCTCTCTCTATGAATAGCTTAATAGGAAATAGAAAGCAGAAGGGAGACAGCTTTCTCTTATCATAGTTGAGAAGGATTGGAGATCTTCAGACTTATTCAGAAGATACCTCAAGATCCACAGAGCTATTGAACTTATATTAGTCTGCCCTCAGGCTATACAGAACAACGTGAACCCGCCTTCAATCATTGATCTCCGTCTACATCAATGCCATTGGCTGCCATCTAGAGGGTGGGACTAAAGGGTAAGTGATCTCTGGCTGATCCTGTGCTACCTATAAGGAGACTCGAAAACCTGTCACAAATATATGAATATAACAAATAGGCCTGTTAAATGTAAACATAATGTGTTCAGTACTGGATAAAATATAATTGTCCAATACAATATTGTACATACAGACAAAATAATTAATAGAGCTATAAACAAATTATGATCAAATAAAATTAAGTAATTCAAATCGAGGCGTAAGATTTTACATTTTAATGAAAAACAGTGTGAATAATGTAAATTTATGCTGGCATTGTTTTGAAGAATGATTTAGAGATGCAGAAACCTAAGCATGATTTTGCTTCCTTTCCTCTTTATAGACAGCCTTTTCAATGGAGAACATCAGAGGATTTTCTTTTGCCAAAAACCTGACCAATGGCAATCAGTCGACTCAGTGTTCCAGGGACAACGTGCTGAAGACAGTGGTTTTCCCGGTGCTCTACTCTCTCCTCTTCCTCCTGGGACTACTCCTCAATGGCCTGGCAGCGCGGGTCTTTTTCAACATCCCGAGCAGGTCTCACTTCATTCTCTACCTGAAAAACACTGTGGTGGCTGACGTGCTAATGACCCTCACCTTCCCCTTCAAGATCCTGTCAGACTCCAACCTGGTGTCGACGGCGGTGAGGGTCTTTGTTTGCCGCGTCTCCTCTGTGGTTTTCTACTTTACCTTTTACATCAGCATCCTCTTTTTCGGCCTGATCAGCATTGACCGCTGCCGCAAGACCCTGCGCCCCTTCACCGGCACCAGCCCCGCCGGCCTGGCGCGGCGGAAGATCCTCTCCGTGGCCATTTGGGTCTCCCTTTTTGCCCTCTCGTTCCCAAACATGATCATGACCAGCCGCACCCCCACCTCAGCCCGCTTTAAGTGCAGTGACCTCAAGACAGACCTGGGGCTCAGGTGGCATGAGGTGGTCAACCATGTCTGCCAAGTGATCTTCTGGGGTACCTTGGCGACGGTGGTGGTGTGCTACACCCTCATCACGAAAGAGCTGTACAGCTCCTACGCCCGCACCCAGGTGAGCAACGAAAGCGTAGGTCAGAGGAAGAAGAGGGTGAAGGTCAATGTTTTCCTGGTTCTGGCCGTATTCTTTGTGTGCTTTGTGCCCTTTCACTTCGCCCGTGTGCCCTACACCATGAGCCAGACCCGCTACGTGTTCCACTGTGAACTCAAGCTCTTTTTGTTTCGGGTAAAGGAAACGACACTCTGGTTGACTTCCCTCAACTCCCTCCTGGACCCACTCATCTACTTCTTCCTCTGTAAGTCCTTCAGGGTGTCCCTCTTTAGCATGCTTCACCTGCCCCCAAGGCCAATGCGGGCCAAAACAGGGAATAAGTCTGAACCCAACACCAAAAGCATGCCCCTGGGGACCCCGTCCTCTACCTTGTAATGCACACAAGTCAATGATCAGAATCGTACCATTTCCTGTTTGCAATTCAGTCTCTTCAAGGAGTGAAACATGTCGCACATTTCAAACATTTTAAACATTTTAAACAACTGGTACAATACTAGCTGGTAATACTAAATGAAGAAAACGTTGATGAATGTCGAGTGGCAACTCAAAGTTTCTTCTATGAACAACAGTGCTGTTTGGGTGAATTTTTAGCTCACTGAAAATGGAATAACAGTCCCTCAAAACAGCTCTTTTTTGCTAGTTCACAAGTCGTGCAGGCCCCAGACCTTTCCTCCGTGTTGTGTGCCTTGTTGGACCGACAATGCAACAATGCCTGCCGGTTTCACAGCAGTCATTTTAACCTAAATGTATTATGATGCCATATGGTTTTGCAGCTTTCTGCTTTTATTACGATACATCTAACAGAAGCAAACTTATTAAAGCATGTTTTGAGATGGACCCTAACCACATATGCCCAGGAGTGTAGCAGCCTTGGTTAATGAGTCATCTCTGTGGCGTCTCTGTTGCATCGTGTGCACTCATTTGACCTCATTCTGTACACTCGTCACACAATTTTAATACATAATACATAATTATCATGTATTAGCCTCCTTAGGTGTTTAGCCCAAATCCTTAGTTTTTCTGAGCCAAAGAAAAAAAATTCTAAAATTCCTAAGAATTCCTCTAAATTCTTCTGGATGTTAAACTTGGTTTACATTGACTTACATGGTGAAAAATTATACAACCTTCCACAGTTCAAAACTTCCGGACCCAATGGAGCTGTTTTGGCACTGCAGT
Organism: Hiodon alosoides; assembly: GCA_025775065.1. Taxonomy (NCBI): domain Eukaryota; kingdom Metazoa; phylum Chordata; class Actinopteri; order Hiodontiformes; family Hiodontidae; genus Hiodon; species Hiodon alosoides. The sequence continues at coordinate 31,167 of JAOYSI010062250.1, read as the reverse complement.
TTTACCGCAGACCCAAGCAAACATGTAAATTTGTGTTATGGTTGTGTTGCTGTTAGCAAACAGTACTGCATCTGTGTCTTATATTGTTTATGGCCTTCATCAATGTTTTGCAAGCTTACTTAGACCCCTCCGTAGCCCTATATTTCATGAAGACGCTACAGACACAACTGGAAAGATATCAGTTAAATTATATAAAAGATATATTAAACATCACATTTTAAATATATATTTTATTTAAATATGATCAAATGTGACATTTTATCATATTTTTTAAATGTTTGTTACGAACAGCAAATCATTGATCAATAAGTTTAGATTTTTCTTTCATTAAAAGATATAATTTTTAGTCAGTAAAAGAGGTCAGCCTTTCCTACAGCATCAGTCAATAATAACCCAGATGACATTCAGTCAGACTTTATGAAGATGAGGCTTCAGAACCTTCGGTCCCACACTATCCAGTTCTATTCTTCTCCCAGGCTGATGACTTTCATTTTATACTAACACTTATCGCTTATTTACCATTTCCTGTCTTGAACAATATTGCTAGCTATATATATATTCTTTTATCTGTGTCAGAGGATTGTGTTTCCTTTTTTCACCAAAATGAGAAGAATCCAAAACAGTATTCTCACGTGCTTCTAAATGTACTTTTATAACTTTTCAAAGTAAACTGCATTCAAGATTTTAATAAGATGACTTTGTAAGATTTTTAATCACATGATTTAGTTAAAAACTGCTAAAAACCTTCTGAAAACAACAAATCCATTTTGTTTCAATGGCATTACACATTACACTATTGGTCAAAACTAAGTAGTCTGAGCCAGGACCCAGTAACACAGGGGAACTCAGGATTCATCATCCTCCTTATCAATAACAGAAAACAAGCATGTCAAACAGGTAAATAGAGAAGTACGTCTCCAGAATGAGTAAAATAAGCATGACGCCAACTTTTGCCTTTCCTTTATCATTTATGTACACTTCTGTCTGTTTTGGCAGCTATTCATAGTGGCTTACATGATAAAAGTCTTACGGTATGACCTATTCAAATGCATGTGTATTTCTGGGTATCTACCCTCTCCCTTTCAGTATTAAAATGCATGGATTTTGCTGCAGGATACTGGATTTTTTTTTAAATTCATCCATCAGCCTAGCTGTGCCCATTTATCAGTAACGCACAGCGTAGTTTTGCATGTGAGCAGCACACACGACAGGCAGCATAGATACAGGCAGCCCATAGATACCACACAGACCCACCCACACAAACACACAGGCCAGTGTGCTTGGCTTCCAGCCACAGCTCTACAAAGCCACATTGAGAGATGAGACACCAGCACAAACAAATTGATGCAGACTGATATTTCTTTTTAAAGCAGAACTGTCTCTTTACCAGGAAGCTTGCTGACAATTGCACTTACTGAAAAAGGGCCCAATTGTGACAAGGCAGGAAGTCCGTCTGAAGAAAGATTTTCCAAATCCACACATACACAAACACCCATAGTGAATGCATTGCATGTAATGTCACAACCCGGGCAAAGCTCCACTGCTTCATCACTCTGGGAAGTAAAACCTACTCCGGGCATTCAACTTCTTTATGCAAGCACTGGTAAGTCAATGTTTGTTAAAAACTATTTTCTTATTTTCTTAAATAATCCAGTGAAATTATTTAACATCCTCTGGTTACTGCCATCAAAACAACTGTCACAATCTGACTATTACATTTTTATGTGATCCCGCAGTTTAAATTAATCTTTATAAAAGCTAAATAAATTATACATCTAATACCCATATAATGCATTAAAAATTTAAGAAAAACTTCTCTCTTTGAATGGTCATGTGTCCAAATCAAAATGTCGCAAATGAAATGTGAACTATGTTCATTTTACACTGTCGGTTAAGAAATTCAAAATTTTGTAGACAGCCCTCAGGCGAGAACAGCTACAGGGCTATATCTTGACTGATTAAGGCTGAGTAGCCATAACAGCAATGAACACCGATGCCTGTTTGAGTCCATTTAAATCCAGATTCATTCTCTTTAGAACTAAAATTAGAGCCATGTCAGAAGTCACAATTTGAAACCCACAGTTCTATCAGAAAAGTACAGTCGAAATGCAACTGTTACATACAGGATCCAAGAATTATTGGCATCCTATATGAATATGAACAAAAAAGACTGCGAAAAATGCAATTGTTGTTGATCAGCTTGAGGGCCATTGTTTGGATTGTTGTCCTGCTGGAAGATCCAACAATGACCCAGTTTTAGCCTCCTGGCCTAAACTCGATGGTCTCCATGATGCCATATATCCTCACAAGGTTCCCAGAAAGTAAAAAAAAGCCCCTCAAAATCACAGATCCACCGCCATCATTCACAGTGAGCATTAGGTTCTTTTCTGCATGACCATTACTCTTTTTACACCAAACCCTCATCAGGTGTCTGTTACAAAAATGTTCTGTTTTGTTCTCATCAGTCCACAGAATTTGGTTCACATCACAACTTCCAATGACATTTAGCAAACATTTAGCTTACATTTGTGGTTTGATGACCGCAGTGGCTTTCTTCTGGCAACCTTTCCATATAGCTTTTTGGCATGGACGTGGCATCTATTTGTCATTATGGAGACTTGGTGAGCCCAATATGTCACACAATTCCGCTGTGACCCTTGACGATTTTTTTAGCACTCAAACCATCCTACTCACAGTGTGTGGTGCTGGAACAATAAACTTCCTCTTCCAGGCGATTCATCACAGCTCCAGTTGTTTAAAATTTCTTATCTAATAGTGGAGATGGGCATTTTCAGGCGTGTAGCTATCTTTTTGCAGCAATTGGCAGATTTTTGAAGGTAAACATCCACTTGTTTCATTTAATTTGTGTGCCCTCTGGAATTACTTGTGCTGATGGACGACTGAGAAAGTACAGGCTGTTTGTCACCTCATATTTATACCCCAGTCAAATCTATTAGATTTTGTTCTTTAAAATTTCTTGGGGTGCCAATAATGTTTCCCGTGCTTTTGAGAAAAATCAGTATTTTTTATATTTAAATTTTTTTTTTTTTTTTAATTAGATCGGTTAGATCGAGCTGATAAACAACAACAACATTTTTTCAAAGCCTTTTTTGTTTATATTTACGTAGGATGGTGTAAAGTATCCAATAGCAGATATAGTAAAGAATTTGTTTGTATATGCACCAATTGACAATAGTTAGCCTTGAAATTTGAATTCATTATTTTACTTTGCTCGTCTAATCTGTAGACAACTTTTTCTGTTTAAACTCAATTGTTTAAAAGAGCAATATTCTTTTCTGCTTTTTCTTCCCAAATTTACCCAAGAAATGCGTTACAAAATTTAATATGAGACTTTAAGCTACATGAATAATGATATTAAAGGAACACTTTCATCTTAAGCCATAACCCAGGGCGAAGGAGAACCCAAAACCAAAGTTTTAGTGTAAATGATATCTTTAAAATTTTTTTAATGATGTGTGAACTACTTTGTGTTTTGCCACAGACACCATGAGCATGAATAACAGCCAGGGGAACGCCTCGGTGAAGTGCGTCCGGGATACAAGCGTGACGTCAGTCGTCTTTCCCTGCCTCTACAGTGTCCTCTTCCTGGCTGCCCTGGGGCTTAACTGCCTGGCTGCCTGGGTCTTCTTCCAGATCCCCAGCACCTCCACTTTTGTGGTGTATCTGAAGAACGTGGTAGTGGCCGACCTATTGATGACGATCACCATGCCGGTGAAGTTGCTGACAGATGCGGGCTTGGGCCACTGGCAGCTCAAAGCCTTCTACTGCCGCTACTCTGCCGTCCTCTACTACACCACCATGTACATCAGCATTTTGTTGCTGGGCCTCATTAGCCTGGATCGCTACCTGAAGATTGTTCGGCCCTTTGGGAGGTGTTTCCTGCAGCAAGTACGTTTCAGCAAGGGTCTAAGTGTGGCTTTGTGGGTGGTTATCGTCTCCCTGGCCTTACCCAACGCCATCCTGAGCAACCGAAAGCCATCTCCCACCTCAAAGCTAAAATGCAGCTCTATGAAGGACCCAGCAGGGCTGAGCTGGCATGAAGGGTTCAACTACTTCTGTCAATTGATCTTTTGGGGCACGCTGGTACTGATGGTGGTGTGCTACACATTCATCAGCAAAAGGGTGTTCGAGTCCTACATGACCTCACGCAGCAGCTCCAAGAGCGCAGCAAAGAAGACCAAGGCCAAGGTCTTCATCGTGGTGGTAGTGTTTTTCATCTCCTTTGCGCCGTTCCACTTCGTCCGCGTGCCCTACACCCTCACACAAACCCGAGGAGCCAACCCCTGCAGGGTGCAGGGCCAGCTCTACATTGCCAAGGAGACCACACTTTGGCTTTCCGCTGCCAACACCTGCTTGGACCCTCTCATCTACATATTCCTCTGTAAGATGTTCCGCAGAAAGCTGCTGCAAACCCTGAGTCACAGGCTTCTCCCAGACATTCATGAGTCCAATACAGAGACCACTACCAAAATGGAGATGTCTTACGTTGTACAAGCACACAATACATAATGCCGTTAATAAAGCCAAGCCAAAATCATGGCTAAAAATGGAAAACTTGCTTTACCTGCTTGCATTTAAAGGACCAGCAACCACTATCTATATCATGCTTACAAAAGACTGAGACAACATTCCAATTGGACAGATTGGAACTGTCATGGTCAGGGTGTTTTCTGTCTCAGTGGACCTCCTGAAGTTCCAAAATAAATGGACCTTCATGTCAAGATGCATATTTGTCAGCATTTGTCATTTAGAATTTGGACATTTTGCTATTTTGAATTTTGCAACACAAAAAATTCTGGAAAAAAACTCTGGCTATTATAGGTATATAATAATTGTTAACAGGTTTATACAGATTTATATATGTATATACATTTTTATTACTCAATGTAAAGATATTTATAATGTATAAGTATTCTGTTTCAAATTTTTGTTATATTATAATATAACAAAGCTATAATTGTTTTGTATTTGAATAAAATAACGTAATGCCTAACCTAACTAGGTGCAGTGCTGTATTTTTAAAAAGTGGAAATTTGAATACCAGGACATAATACGCATACCAGCAGTGATGCTGCTTCCTTAAAGCCACATTCCAATAAAATCAAGCAATGCAAAGTCATCACGGCACACTGAGCATATGTGCAGGATTTCAGACCCAGGAAACACTCCATTTGTATAGCCTGAAAAGGAGAATTGGGTTTAAAATAGGGGAAATGAGAAAAAATACCCACTAAAATATTTCCCTTAAAACAATCGCTGCAGGGAACTACACTTGCCCTATTAAGCGAAACTGACCAGCACCACGCGACCCTCAACAACTTTAAGGACAGTTGCAGGATTTGGAGTCAGCTCTGGCGGTTGATCCATGCCTCTTGTGTCAACCCCGTTCATTGCCATCTCTCACTTCCTTCTCATTGACATTGCCTCAGTTCTATTTCCCCATGAATTACTTAACACATTTGAGCACATACATAACATCTCACGTGATTTCCCAGTGTAAATGCAGGGAGAAGTCACTGTTACTGTAAAAAAATTAGATCCCTTATCTTTCCCATCCGTCCAGCTATGAGAGTGATTCTGATTTTCTGATATGGTGTGCATTTACACATGCCAAAACTTAAAAATAATCCCAGTTTGTAGGTAATTTAAAAAATTGGGGATGTTTCATGCATTTATTTCTGCTTTAAAGATGATAAATTGGTCATCTATGTTCTTACTGTTCTAGGGGGAAAATGTGCCCTAACAACTAATATACACAGCAGCCCTTTCAATTAACAATGAAAATGTGAAATTCCTTAACACAGCATTTATTTCAGTAAACAATATATAGCCTGAAGGAGACGGTTTGTTTGTATCAACACCTTCGGCACTGTGTCACTTACTTTGCTTCTCTTTAGAATTAGTGACCAGAATGCTTCAGTCTAACAATTTCAAGTACACAGGGCTTGAAGTTAAATACATCTCCATATATGATATCAAATATGGAAAAGCAGCATACAGTCTTACAAAATGTGCGGTTCTAACAGTTGCTGGTAGTCGATTACACCACAGGGGGTCAGTGTTAAGAAAGGGGAGAAGTAAACTTTTGCTGTAGACCTAAAGATTATTGCTGCGAAATGGTTGATCGGTCAAAAGGGGAGCTTTTCTTTCAGTTGATGGTATGTGGCCTATGTCTTGGCTCGTGTCTTTTTATTATTATTTTAATGGATGTAATGTGACGTTCCTTACATTAAATGATAAGGAGAAGCACGAGTAATCTATTTTTATTTATTTTGTATTACAATTTAAAGTATGCAGTTAAACCCACAGGCCTGTTTGGTTCCTTTAGTGGTAAATTATGTTTATGACGAATGAAACACAATTTACTTCAATTCTCTAGGCGTGGGTACTCTCGGATATCACGGAAGCCCACATAATCACTCAGAAAGAGATTACATCTAAATTTCTATTCCCATGTCATCATGAGTAATATTCGGATATCACGAGATAATTGTTTTTCCAGAAATCTGTAATCAAATGAGTTCCACAGAGATGCTTCGGTTTCCCCACGGTTTTCCATTTAAAAAAAAAAAGGGAATTATTTTTTTACGTTTACGTTCACTTACGTTAAACACCTACCAACTCAATTTGGCTTTAAAAGAAAAGGTTGCATTCGATGACATCACCAAGCTAGACAATGGCAAAGTAGAACTGAGAGGCAAAACTATTAGATTTGTTCACCTCCAAAAAAGACAAGAACGGCTAATCCTATACTGCACGCCAGTATTCATAGACGGTTCCCATCCCCCAAGTTTTTGACTTACAGTGTTTTCCAGGAACATAGCCTACCTGTCCGGTCTGAAGAACGCGGCTGCGCGTGGTAAAACAACGGTAAATATTCAGTTTCAGCATGCTGTAACCTGTTCACTGGAATTTTTGCGTAGTTGAAATTAAAGTTTTTACCTATGGAAGCACGTTTCCGACAATGACAGATAAAACATTAAAAAATTATCTTTGGGATAATAATTATGTTTCATTACTTCCTCGTGAAAGTCTGAAACTTTCTTATAATATTGAATTAATATTGCATACTATTAAGAAACCTTCCTACAGTTACGACTTGCTACCTCATAATAATGTTCTCATAATTAAGGAAAATGTAATCGTAATTATGAGTTAGGAGTTAGTAACGTAATTAGTGCGTTCTGCTTTTCTAGACTGTTTTTACCCCCGACGTTGGATAGATAAAACGTGGGAAATCTGAATACTGGTATCATATTCACTGCAGTCCTAGCAGCAAGAATAAACCTCCCACAAAGAACCTCTCTGTTTGCTGTATTCTATATGTGTCTACTGTTATATCATTTTCCAGGAGTTCTCTCAACTGCCTCTGCGATCAATTCATTTTACAGTTTTCCCACATTGGCAATGGGTTTTGTAGTTCTTCGATTCCCTCTGGAAAATGCATCCTGTTTGCGCTTTGTGACGAATTCTGTTTGTAAAAGTGTGCCATAACAAATAAAATGTGATTGATTTAAAACTAAACCCCGCCCCAGGCCAATGCAACTATGACTGGCTCAGCCGATTGCAGGACAAATCCCTAACACGGAAAGGTTTATTCAGTGTTAAGCCTGGGTGATTTGAATCATATCAGCCTAAACTATACATCACTAAAAAAATGATAAATCACTAAATCAGTGCTACTGCACAATTCCAGATGCATATCATCTATTTCACGAGGGCCTCTCGCTAACTCTGACCACAACATGATTTACCTCATTCGCAAGGATCAACGAGAGCTAAAATCTCCCAAACCAGCTGCTAAATATGTACGTCAATTGCAACCCAATCTGTGGAAATAATATAAGAATGTTTTCAAAGATTCTGAACTGCAATCTGGATGAGCTAGCGGGCACAGTTCCATCGCGGATCAGTTTCTCTGTGTGCCTCAAGCAGCTAAATACAAATGTGAGGTGGATAAAGCAAAGGCTGAATACAGAGACAAATTAGAGAAAGTCAGTGGGTCTGGTAAGGCTTCCAACAGATCACGTATGCTGAAGCAAACATTCAGTGATACTGATCCCACTCGTCCCGATAGGCTTAATGAGTTGCAGTGCAGATCTGATGTGCAGCAAAAAAGTAAAAATATGAAGGAGATCTTCTGTAATTCACCAACAGGAGATGAGAACTCTGCTGAGTGAACAGAATGTCGGGAAAGCAGTGGGTCCTAAACCCAGTCAAACTCAAGCATTGTGGCTATGTGTCGGCTCCTGGTCAAACAATTTCAACCTGCCTCCCAAACAGGTAAAGATACCAGGTGACAGGTAAATTTATTGTCCAGATTTCAAATGGATCCCATTCAGTTTGCATATAGAAACAACAGGTCTCCCCAGTTTCACAGTTGGAATTGCCTGGCAAGTATGCCCATGTCCTGTTTGTTGACTACAGCTCCTAGACAAACAGAGTTTTATGTCAATGGATTTGTGACTTCTTACTGAACAGGAAGCAAGTGGTTCAATTTATTTTTAGTCTTCGACCAAGCCCTGTGTCCTTAACACTGGAACTCCACAGGGGTACGTTTTTTCACCACTTTTGTACTCACGGTACAAATAACCTAACCCGGCAGACAGAGTGTGAAGCAAGGAACCCACAGAAACATTCACACGGCCCATTTTTCGGTCGCCAAAACACCTAACTCTCAAGTCCTTGGACAGTGGGAAGAAACTCAGAGTACCCAGAGGAAACTTGAACTTGCAAACTCCACACAGGCACAGACCTGGGCCGGAGACAACCCCAGGACCTAGGTGCTGTGAGGTGCCAACTCTAACTGCGAAAAAAAAATTGCTGTAATGCTTTTTTCTTATTATTTTTCATAAAAATAAATAAATAAAAGATTTCTATTTATATTTGTGTAGAGCATCCAGTTTGATTGATGTCTTCTAAGCACTATATAATCCTTGTTTATAGCAGCCTCCAATCTTCTGGGAAGGCTTCCCCCTGGATGTTGGAACATTCATAGATGTTATGATTAGTGAGATCAGGCACTGATGTTGAGCTTTTCGGCCTGGCTCGCAGTCTGCCTTCGACATGTTCGATGGGGTTGAGGTCAGGGCAAGCCCGTCAAGTTCTTCTACACTGACCTTGACAAATCGTTTCTGTATGGCCCTCGCTTTGTGCACAAGGGGGCACCGTCATGCTGAAGCAGGGAAGGGCCTTCGGTAGACTGTTGCCCCAAAGTTTGATGCACAGAATCATCATGAACCTCCTTGCGTACTGTAGCGTTAACATTTCCCTTCACTGGAACTAAGGGGCCTAGCCGCTCGGTGTCTATCTCAGTGTGGCTCGGTGTCTATCTCAGTGTGGCTCTGTGTCTATCTCAGTGTGGCTCTGTGTCTATCTCAGTGTAGCTCGTTCTCTATCTCAGTGTGGCTCGGTGTCTATCTCAGTGTGGCTCTGTGTCTATCTCAGTGTGGCTCGTTGTCTATCTCAGTGTGGCTCTGTGTCTATCTCAGTGTAGCTCAGTGTCTATCTCAGTGTGGCTCTGTGTCTATCTCAGTGTGGCTCGTTCTCTATCTCAGTGTGGCTCTGTGTCTATCTCAGTGTGGCTCAGTGTCTATCTCAGTGTGGCTCGGTGTCTATCTCAGTGTGGCTCGTTCTCTATCTCAATGTGGCTCGTTCTCTATCTCAGTGTGGCTCGGTGTCTATCTCAGTGTGGCTCGTTCTCTATCTCAGTGTGGCTCGTTCTCTATCTCAGTGTGGCTCTGTGTCTATCTCAGTGTGGCTCGGTGTCTATCTCAGTGTGGCTCGTTCTCTATCTCAGTGTGGCTCGGTGTATATCTCAGTGTGGCTCGGTGTCTATCTCAGTGTGGCTCGTTGTCTATCTCACGACCCAGTTTTGCTTCCTGTTGAATGCTGTATGTCTTTTGGGTGGGACTCTGATAAGAAAATAGTCAGAGAGTTACCTTCTAAAGTTCAAGATTCCTTATAGGCAAAACATAGACAGAACATGTGTGTTGTCAATGAATGGCAATCTAAAATACTCAGCCTGGCCTCAGCCTGGCTTGCAGCCGTTGTTCTGGAGCAGAGTTACAAGTATGGGACGATTATCAACCAGACACTAGTGCTGGAATCATTCTAATTAAAAACACGGACGCTACAGGAACAAGTGGGAGGGACGGGTGAGAGTTCCAGAGGTTGTTGATATAGGGGGAGGATCCTTACATAGTCCAAATCAGAAGGAAAAAGTAAAGTGTTGCTCGGATTCTGGATTTTGAGCCCCAGAGGACGTGGCTAATTTTTTTTTCAATTCCGGCGAGAAACGAGAGGATTGGAGTTGTCTGTCAGAGTTTTTATTCAGTTGAAGCTTCCTATGTCCGTGCAACCATAGGAATATGTCCTATGTCCGTCCAAAACTGACCAACGACAAGTGCTCCGAGAGCAGCCCTGCAGGACACCTACAAAACTCGGGGATTGCTTTGCAGCCCTGCTGTGACAATATGACTTTTTGTATGTGGGCAAAAAAAGTGCTTTATTGAGTCATTGGGTAGGGCAGACAGTGTTTAGGAAATGGTGTTTAGGTGTTTAGGACTGGTTTCACAATCTATCGGTGGAGAAGAGGATCAGTGTGGAGCCCTCGTCCCCTGCCTTTATCTGTCTCTGCTTGTGCTTGCCTGCCCGCCCCGTTTGCAGGCTCCGTACCATGCACTCACCGCTTACGCCACCCTGCAGGACGAGTTCCCACAGTTCTCACAAGGAAAAAGGTGTATGGAATGTGGTGAGCAGTGATCGGAGACATCCAACAAAGTGACGTTTTGTTTTTCTCTCTCTCTTTTTTTTCTGAATCGTTTACTCCCATCACCTGCCTGATTAGGGGCGGCCACGGCAAGCTCCCATTGGGGATGGGCAGTGAACTAGACATTGACAGCTGAATGCCACACGTTGAATGCCAAACACTTTTTGTTATATACAAGTTTGTCTCCTACTGCACAGCAAACTTATACCAGATCCACTGAAGGTGAGTTAAGCCTATGTGTTTTTGAGCTAGTGCATGGGTGTGAACTATAAATTTGATTATTCATAGTAAATGTACTCTTTAATATATATTTGTATATAGAAATCAATATATTCTACAGATATAATGTAATGATACAAAAAACGTTGCAGGGAATTTCAGTTTGAATTTCTACTTTAGCTTCATCGACGGCGTTGAAAAAATGTCGAAAACTGTTTTAATGTTATTTTCGTTCCCAGTATGGCTACAAATCTGCAAGTGTAGGTGATGCAGAAGATGCTCCATCTGGTGTCTCCAACGCATAATTGTAAATGGCAAGTTAGGGGAACTTTTGCAGGGAAACATGCAGAGGAATTCTGCACTCATACAGAAACCTAGGTCTTTATAGTTTAAAGATATATATTTTGGGGCTCCTATAATATGTGAGCAGATCAGCTGTATTCTGCTTTTTATTCAGAACCATGAATTAAGGAGTCACCACCTGATTACGAAATAATTGCTATATTTCTTTGTATCTTAACTATGCTTTAGGATTCAGTGCAGAACTATTGAATACATTTTTGCTCAAAGCGATGTAAATAAAGATGGACCTTTGCTAATCGATTAATAATTCAGAGGGCTGGCACATTTTTTTGTGTATTCACAATGTGTGTTCATATATATTGTATTTTCCATAAAATACAGATATATTAGCAACTATCATTTTCAAAGAGTAGATTGCATTTGTCTAGGGATATATTCAATAAAACCCGCAGAGTTCAATGGAATTTGTTAAAAAACAGAAACAGATCTTCATAAACAGATGGAATCTACGCACCTCTCCTGAGGAAACATATGGATCAGACTCTTTCTAGAAGTCATAAAAAATTATGCAGTCTCTGGGTTTCTTCAGATGTGAGATACCACTGCTGGCTGGCCCCTTCTGTGTTTCACAAGAAAACCCATCCTTCATGAAAATATTTATTATTTTTATTTTATTATTATTATTAGTAGTAGTAGTAGTCGTAGTAGTATATTTTTAGTTATTTTATTTAGCGTAATTAAATTATTTGTACAATTAAAGGATTACAAGATGAAAGTGACTTGAATCAGAAAATACCATTGTGGTAGCAGTTTTGTTGACCTAGTCTAATGATCTATTCTGGATCAACTTAATGTTTGTTTCTATTTGTTTTTTATGTTAAGAAGACATGCTCTCCAACGTGACAGATGGCTTTGGCGCAAGGAATCGGACGTCTCCAGACACCCCTTCCTTCACCATACTTCTCTCTACCCTGTACTCCCTTGTCTTTGTCGTGGGCCTCTTGCTCAACTCCCTGGCTGCCTGGATCTTCTTCCAGATCCACGCCCGCAGCAGTTTCGTCCTCTACCTGAAGAACATTGTGGTGGCGGATCTGCTCATGACCCTCACCCTTCCGTTCACCATTGTGACTGATGCCGGCCTGGGGCCCACGTGGCTTCCCTCCCTGAACTGCCGCTACTCCTCAGTGCTCTTCTACACCTGCATGTACGTCAGCATCCTCTTCCTCGGCCTCATCAGCCTGGACCGGTACCTGAAGATTGTCGAGCCCTTCGGCGACTCGCGTCTCTACAGCTATGGCTTCACCAAGATGCTCTCGGCCGGAGTGTGGGTGGGAATGGTAGCCCTGTCGCTTCCGAACAGCATACTCAGCGACCAACCGGTGCCACCCGGCAACGCCCGCAGCTGCACCGCGCTGAAGAGTCGCCTGGGCTTGCGCTGGCACGCAGCAGTCGCCTACATCAACATTGTCATCTTCACTGCAGTTCTGCTCACCCTGCTGGTAAGCTACGTGTCCATCTTCCGGAAGATCAACCGCTCCAATGCGCAGTTCGTCAGCTCGGCCAGCCGGAAGGAGCGACGCCCTGGGCAGAACATCACCATAGTGCTGGTGGTATTCTTTGTGTGCTTTGTGCCCTACCACCTGTGGAGGATCCCCTTCACTCTAAGCCAGATCAAAGCCAATTTCAGCAACCAGGTGGAGGATATCTTGCTGATTGGAAAGAAATTCACACTTTTTCTGGCCTCCTGCAACATATGTCTAGACCCCGTGATCTACTTCCTCATGTGCAATTCCTTCACCAGAAACCTGAGGCGGAGGCTACATGTTGACCGCACCTTAACCTTGCATGAGTCCAACTCAACAGTAAAGAAGACAGAAGTGCGTCGATTCCGAGAATACTCCTCTGGAGACAAATAGGTAGCGCACACTTTAAAAAAATAGTCATTGCCTGCTGTCGGCATCTGTTTCGCTGCTGTCTGAAGTCAGCCACATCCCATACCAGGGAAAGGGTGCAGCTTCTGAGTAAACTAGAAAATACCAGTGATGCTTGTGGTGACTACGGTACATGGTATCTCTGTTGCAGTTTGATGCCAGTGTGCATGGAGTGCACACAGAAGACTCAACAACCCAAATTGAACTTCACTTTACTATACTGAACTCTAGCTGTCGCTCAGCTCAAGTGTGCACCGGGTTGCAGTTTGAGAGCTGTGATACATCACATCTATAATACAACAGTGTCTCCCTGCTGCCATGTTCCCCCCCTGGAGGATGCACAGCCTCGGAGTTGTCCTCTTTACCTGTCATATGACTCACGTATGCTATCAACAGTAAATTGGAATGCACAACGGAGACAGAGAAAGACACGCAGCCCCTGTCCTGCATCTGGACATTAACCTAAAAAAAATAATAATAAACAAAAAAACTAAAGATTTTTTCTCCTTTTTTTTCTTTCCTTGTGCTTTTTATAGAGACACTTATCAGTTTGTTTGTCTTGTTTGATAACTGAATTTTGTTTAACTAAATAAGAAAATGGGAAAATAATTAGACCACCATGAGTTTGGTGGTTTGGGTTCAATCCTAGACTTCAAAATAAATGACAATAATTTACATTATTTTAAACATCCTAATGTCATGGTTTGTTGGGCAGATACAATATACACTGTATCTCAAGCTCAACTCAATAGTTTATGCCATTTTAATGTGATACTTAGCAATTTGGGAAATATATAAGAAAATCTATGTTTTTTTTTTTTTTTTTACGATTTTATTTAACATATTTATTTCTGACTTTAGGCATACTTTGTAGCCTTCCACAGTATTCTTCGTTGTACCACAGCTCACTCTAGTGGCAAATATGAGACATTGCACCACTGGCTCATCAACAATCACTGTGAACTTAGGAAGAGGCAAATCTTCCTCCATTTTCATGTTTACATTGAACTGGTTGCACACATTTAATATTGTCCATTTCTAACATTCATAGTATGAACCGCGTGGAAATGCTGCATTCTCCTATTCACAAATTATATGACGTTACGTGGGTGTCGGAGCGCGCGAGACGAACATCGTGAGTGAAGAGATGGAAGATGAGCGCGAGGGCAGGGGGGGTAAATTGGGGTAAATACAGGGGGGCAGGGTAGTGATCCTGAAGATTCGATGAGTGGCCTGGGCCTTATGGACAAACGGAAAACTGCACTTCGCTGCGTCGTTATCTTGCCATAGCCTAACCCCCCGGTACCTTATAGTGTTAATTAGACCAAACCAAGACGTATTTAATTTGTATTTTTCCTTTATTTAACAATTGGTTTTAGCTTATCACACGCGTAAGGAATTATATAGAGAAAATATCTAATTTCAGAGCTGGGCTCTTTTTGTTATCTTACGCAGAAAGATAAACCTAATGAATGGCATGAGTGATTTTACATCTTTGTACAATCACTCATCTTTGCCTCCGTCTTTGTTTGCCTCTGTTAACCTGGTATCTCTGAACCCCATCCCGTGGCAGCAGTGAAAAGCAACCCCACTCTCAGTTTGGGCGTAACCTGTCTCACTGGTGACAAACGAATTCAGGAGTCTGCCGTTTCCTATTCTTTTGCATCAGTTTTGTTTCCACTGTGCAGCATAGTTACAGATTAAAGTAAATGTTTATGTTGTTGGATTATAACAAGGCAAACTGTTTGTATGAATGAAAGAAACAACATTTACGACTTTTACCTGCAGTCTGTCCATGCAGACCATTACTTGTGCGTCTGTGTGCATGACATTGAGACGCATTAACGTAAACATAACCTAATTGTCTATAGAAATCCCCTATAGATAATATTGGGGGCATATTAATAAAGGGCTGTATAGGAGAAAAGAAAAACATCAATTTGTACGAGGGATATTTACTTGAATTATTCTTATTTCAGCAATATAGTCGCTGTCTGTGATTATAAACAGTTTCATCATTTCATCATATAATTGAGGTCTGTGTGTTTTCATTTTTGTACACGGTAATATCTAGTTAAAATGGAACTAAAAAACTAAAAACATTGGGTGAAATACCCAACCACAGGGCAATGTTAATTCCCAACGATCCAAAAGACGGAGGAGGCTGCAGTTCCTGCCGCCGCCACTAGCCGATGCTACAGAGTCCACACAGCCTGCTTCTTCTCTTCGTCGCTTCCTGTGTTCCCTTCCTCTCTCCCAAGTCTCTGCGGGAGACTGGCTTGTGTCTGGGGATGTTGTCAATGAGCTCATAGAGCGTGAAGATGCTGAAGGAGATCTCGTCGTACGCAGACTTCGAGCCGCTCTCAAAGAGGCAGGCAAAGGCCGCGACGGGCGGGGCTCCGGAGAGGGACAGCTCCACGTAGGCCAGGTCGGAGTAGGCACTTGGTCCCTTGTAAATGACCCAGGGCTCGGACCAGCTATCCGGGTCGCGGGGGAATGGACTGAGGTGCACACCCAGGTCCCGCCGGGCAGTAGGCACCGTGGGGTGAGAGTACACCACCCACGTGGGAGTCAGGAAGTTCGGAGCCGGGTGTGGGGCTGCAGACACTGCGGTAGCAGAGGCCCTGTGCCTGTGCCGGCCTGGAGCGCCATCACCCCGGAGCAGGTGGATGGGTGCGGGGAAGCCCACCACGCTGCCGTGACACCCGTGCGGCGGCTCCACCAGCTTCTGCACCAGCTGCCCCTCCTGGAAGACGGCACCATCATCCAAACTGAGGGCCTGCACCCTGCAGCCCAGCGTGCTCCGCGCATTGCAGTACAGAATGTTGTTGCCGCTCTCTTCGTCCACCGACACCATCTGGCACTCCACGGTCTCTATTGTGGGCACCGCTTCCCCGAAGGACCAGCTGCGTCCGTGTGTATCGCTGTGGAAACAGAAGGAGTGGGGCGTGGTCAAGCACAACTGCCCAAAGCACTCCCTGCAGTTGATGTGGTAGGCGTACGCCGGCACCAACAGCCGGCCTGATTTCAGCTGAATCCCATGGCCTGGGCCAAGGGCAAAGGTAGCCCAGTCTAAAATAAGAGGAGAGCAAGGAGACCAACTGATGAGACCAACTAAAACATCAACAAATATGCAGATCACGTCAACATATCCCAATATTCAATACAGAAAAGCGTAAATAAATCTTCTGATTCATGTACAGTACTTACTTTTCAGGAGAGAAAAAAAACTGGGGCTTAGGCTTTTGTGAATGTATCAAAATTACCACAAAAAAAGAAACAGACACCTCTCACGTGTTTAGCTCAAAGGACCACGCACGCCCTCGCGTTGAACAAATGGAGTCTCAGCCCACCTTTAATGGTGTCCCCAATGACACGCTTCGTGAGGTCGGTGACGGGGCTCCAGGTCTTCCCCTGGTCGCGGCTGGACACATAGCACAGGCGCGTCACGTTCTTCCCAGTCACCAGCTGGTAGGACTCGGATGTGTTGCCAAGCACGGCGATGAAGAACAAGAACACAGTGTTGGTGAATCCATCGTAGACAGGACAGGGGTTCATCGACCGGTGGCCCGGCAGTTGAGCTGATTCCAGCACACTCATGTCCTCCCACTGAGAAAAAGAGAGAAAAACTCCAGCAGTTCTGATGCTACTGTGAGCTGAGGTAACTTTGTTGGCATCATTGTTCTTTACTTTGTTTAAAGTCATTTTTGCTTTGCAAACACTGCAAATAAAGCCAATTGAAACTGCAATTTGAGAGAGAAAGTAGGAAAGAGAGAGGAAGATTCCATTTTTACATTTACAATTGACACTTTTAGGCACTCAGCAGACGCTCTTATCCAGAGCGACATACAAAAGTGCTGTAGTTTAGGGGTTAAAGAACAAAACTGAGCTATCTTGCCCTGTTGACAATGACTGAGAGCAGGTATAAGACTAATGCTGCAAAGAGAAGAACATTTTTAAAGCACATTTCTATACTACTGCACCCAGTACAATGCTGACCTCCACGTAGTTATGGTAGAAAGTTCCTCTGCGCAGCGCCAGAAGGTGTGCCTGGGAATCGGACGGGCTAAGGCGCTCCTCGCAGAAGGCCATGAATGAACCAGAGCCGGGCAGGTAGAGCAGGGCTGGGATTCGGTAGGTCACTCCACTCAGCTCCTTCTGGAAAAGCACCGTCCGTGCTGGAAAATACGGGGATCCCATCCCAACCAATGGTCTCTGTCTCCGGATCAGTGCCAAAGAAGCTCTTAGTCTGAACCGCCCTCCCTTTGTGTTTTTCTGTTCAGATAAGTTGCGAATAAACTGATAGTGGGAAAGTAAGAGGACAGTTGCAGAAAGAATGGTTACTGACTTTTTGTTGTGTCTTCCTGCTACATAAGAACACTGCAAAAAAAAACTATGAAACACACAGCAAGGAACAGAATATTGTCTCTGAACACAACATTCATGTAAGAAGCATATATGACCTGAATCGGACCTGTAATGGTACGGGTCTTGACTGTGCTGGAGGCTAGCCAAGAGAAGGTCCGACGTTTTAATCGGAAGTCTTTTTTTTATTGAATTCGGTTTAATAATGTAGCTAGGAGGTAATAATGATGAGACATAAAAACAATAGAAAATGCACCACCACTGCTACCGTAATAAAGTGAACAAACCACAAGCCTGAAGCAAAGAATGCCAAAACTACCAACTATACCGAACGTTCCATTGCCTCTGCCTGCAGGTCAGTAAGCAGAAAATGAACCACAGCATTCCTCAAATAAAGCTTCTGATTAGCTTCTTTACTGGAGACCATGATTAAACAGGAGAAGCACTAATAATATATATATATATATTTTTTTTTAAACTAGTTTCTTTCCATAAAAAAAATTAAAATACATTTTTTTGAATTAAAGCTATGTTCTCAACTGGCCCAACATGAAAATCACAATTATTAGTTCCATAAGTTTTCCTAAAAACTTTAAATTAGTTTTAAAAACTTTTGTTATCTTTCCGCAGTGGAATTACAGCCACTTACATAGCATTTCTGATGAGGCTTATGATGAACAAAATACATAGAATGTATTGTCCAAGGGACAAAAGGCTAAAACAGACATCCACGTCGAATAAGATAGATAAATGCTACTTTTCCTTTCAGGCAATCAATGTTTGTTGTTATTGAAAAGATATGGTTGAAAGATATTACAGGCATATCACAGACAGAAGCAGACAGATACTTAGCATGGTGCATTAAAAACTTACAGTCGTTGATTCTTAGCTGAGTGGCCAGAAAGTGATGGGTAGTGGGTGTAAAACAAGTGCTCATGAGTGTGACAGTTTTTTTAAGGTGAGAGTTTGTGTGTATGGTGTGTGTGTGTGTTTGTGTGCGTGTGTGTATGTATGTGAGTGAAAACAGTTTTTCAAGCTGGTTTGCAGAGTCTCTGGCCATTCTGCCCTGTGTTCCATTCAGTGCACTGTGGAAATTTCAGTGTGCACTGACCCAGAAATGGGCCAGACTCATCAGAACTGCAGGAGCCAATGAATCAGCGCCCGGCAGCCATTGTGTGTCCACTAATTACACCTCGGAGAGAAAGAGAGAGAGAGCGAGAGAAGAGAGATACTGTGTGTTTAGCTCATTGTAAACCCCAGAAACACTTCAGTTGCAACGTTTTCAAAATCAGCTTTTTCACAAACGTCCAATTTAAGTAAAGAATTTCTTTCTCTGTTTCAGATCTCACGAACGGGCCAATGATGCAAAATCGTACGTAATAAGACACAAGGGCAGAGAGAGAGAAAAATAGCTCACTACGCAGTATTTACCATCTGAAAACCAGTAAGCCCAGTTTAACGTAATGGAGCTTGTTGAATGCAAATTAAAATAGTCCACTGGAGGACTGCCAAATCTTCTGATAAACCCCAAAACCTATTATCCGTCGGCTGGCAATCCGCCCTCATTATGTCACAGCTTAATCCACAGCTAGTACTTCTTTCATTGTACTTTTTATTTGAACAATATCTGCAATTCACTAAATACCATAAATGGCTAAAAGAAGTGAATACAGTTTTGGATGAAAAACGTGTTGGTGGTAAAATAAGACAACCCTGAAATAATATAACCTTTTAATGTAGCTCTCTAAACACAAGGCTGCTGAAATGCACGGTGTTAGTGTTAAGGTGCACTAACAATTCTTAAGGTGAAGTTGCCTGTCACGGTATGGCAAGTGTAGATTTTTTTTATCACAGCAGTTCCAGCATAAAGATTGGTCTCATATTTGTAAATATAATTTTATACATGAGGTATTTCCCAGCAGAAATAATAATTTATGTATATTTTTTCAATCAATGCCACCCATGAAGTTATTGACAACATAAAAACAGAAGCCAACTTTTCGTATAAAAAAAACATCAGTCCAGAACATACCGTCCAGTACATGATAACAATGGTAGTATATTTTATTTACTTTGTTTATTAAAATGTACATATTGCTGCTCATACAGGAAAAATCTCTGAATGTTCTAACATTGTAGTTTCATGTACAAAATCAAGCCTGGTCTTTGTGAAAATCAAAAAATTACAATAATACCAATTTATCTTCTTTCAGATCACTTAATACAACGAAGTCAAACGTTAAACATATATTATTCAATCCCAAATGAGGGTCATCAATATTATAGTGAGCCCCTGACTTATTTGCTCAGCCAAAGCAACAGTAGTTAGTAATTATTATAAAGAGGTATAATAGGGCACCAACTGTCAGTTAAAAGGTTTGGAAGAGTTATTAGGATTTGTCTCAGAGATGCCTGACAGCTTCTACAAAGTTGCCACTAAACTTTGAAAAGGATGTAAAACGCTGAAGGAATGTTAGCTGTATTTCATGAGTGGTTGATAAAGAGCACATGGAAGGAGTCAACATTTCTTTCACCAATGTGTCCATTTATGTAGTCTGGCGCAGTTTATCAACTCAACCGCAGCATTTCACTTCCTATCCAATCCATATAAACAGTGGCCACTGCGCCTCGTTTGCATACATACAACCGACCTCTTAAATGGATACAGATTTCAAATGGTACAATACTATTTAATGTTCCTCTGACACGTATCGTTTTTAAAAACGTTTATAACCACACTATCGAGTTTAAGTTGGTTACTTCTCTCGGTTAGGGGGCCAATACTGGAAACCATAAAGACTTCGATACCGGGCTTTAATCATTGCACCCACCACGGACGCCAAATTACGCCAACCTGCGGCTGAAACTGCCTTAATTATTTCAAGGAAACCATGGTTGTTGACGTCATCACTGTGCGCATTTGGTCCGATTAAAAATAGTTTTAAACACGACATACACGTGTAAAAGGGTAAGTTTAAATTTTTATTTTTATTTTTACAAATCTTCCAATATATTAGCTGACTCATTGATGCAATTAAAATGTTGAGGTTACTTTAGATAACTGACTAAAATGTACTGGTTAATTATTTATTTCTTATTCAAAAAGTTATATTTTGGTCGGCCGTATGCTGTAGTCGCAGTATTAGACAATCTGGTAAATTCATGTTTTAGCAGTTATAACTACTTCTGTACGTTGTTAATAATTAATTAATTCAAGCTTTTTTCGATTATATTTTGCTAGGCAGCCAATTGTGTTCGCAGAACGTTTAGATGTAAATTAGGCTAGCTAACCAACGTAGCAGACAAAGTTAATGCTATCACAATTAATATCTGTCGTATTTGGTTTTCGTTTGTTATTCGTAGCCTTTTTGAAATTACTTTGTTTTGGGTTGTACCTATATTGACGTAGAATAGTGTGCAGCGATCTAGCCATTAAAAAAACTAGACTAGGTCATATCCCCACTAGAAAAATAAAATCAGGCAATGCATATTTCGAAGGAATATTGTTTTCAGAATAAACACTTACGTCTTCCGCAGTGTTCTCACATTCTTCTAAAGAGGAATATGTTATTATTAGAGTTGGATAACCTTACTTTATTCTGTTATTCAGAGCAAAAATAATATCTACAAACTTAGAATTTGAATACTTCTAGCTGCAATATGATTCAGCTCAGGTGTTTTTCACAAAAGCTCAGATGACAAAAATATTGCGTGAGCCATATAATCACCCTGGCATTTGTGGATGTGGCTTTTTGTGACAGCTGTGTCCTGTAAGCATGGAGAGGAGATGGTGTGAGGGCCACTCTGCACCTGTGCTTTGTGTGGGGGCCGCGGGAGGGCCTGAGGGGCTGCTAGCTTCCGGGGCTGAGGGTGGAGAGGTGACGTTGTGGACCCAGGAGGGGGTGCCGTTGGCCGCACTCCACTTGCACGATGCGGAGGATGTGACGTGTGCCGTGTTCTCCCCGTCGGCACCCGGCTTGCTCTACGTGTCACACGGAGAGACGGTCAGCGTGTTCGATCCTCGGAACACGAAGGAAGCAGTGGAGAAGCTGCAAGTGGGCGAGGACGAGATCAACGGGCTGTCGCTGAATGAGACAGGTCAACTGCTGGCAGCTGCGGATGACTCTGGGGCCGTGCGGGTTGTGGAGCTGGATAGTGGCAAGGTCAGCCGGACCCTGCGCAGACACACCAACATCTGCTCTTCGGTGGCGTTCCGGCCACTGCGACCCCAGAGCCTCCTTTCTGTCGGACTTGACATGCAGGTGAGGCTTGTACATGTACACACAGAGGTTAAACAGGGTGAGATGGTGATATAAAAAGAAACACACTGCACAAAGTGATCATGTGGACGAGACACTTCTATCATTAGAAAACCACAAAATATAATTGTCCATGAAAAAGTTTTTGTGTGTGTGTGTGCGTGAGATTGAGTAAGCCAATTGGAAAAACTGAAACTGAAAGCTGGTTTCTCCCATTACAGGTGATGCTCTGGAGCCTTCAGAAGGCCCGTCCCCTGTGGGCGGTTAACCTGCAGGACATGTTGGATGTAGAGGAGGGGAAACAGCAGACCACAGGCAAGCTCTTCAATCCTCCACTGGCACACTGTGTCTCCGTAGCTACCTGCGGGAATGCAGTGGCCTGCGCCGCGGAGGATGGCCGTGTGCACCTGCTGCGGGTTGGCAGTGGATCTCGGCCCGAGATGCAGGTGTCTTTTCAGGCCCACAGCCAGGGCGTCTCTCAGGCCCACTTCCTTAGCTTCCTGTCCCACCCCTACTGGCTGGCAACAGGAGGCAATGATGGACAGGTGGCACTGTGGGATGTCAGTGGGGCTGGGATGGTCACAGAGGGAAAGGGCAAACCCAAGGCTGCAGCCCATCGCAGGAAACCCAAAGGCAGGCCTCCAACCAAACCTAAATCTCAGGCTCATCCAGAAGAGCTGGGGGAGAAAGTCGACTCTGACCCAGACCCAGAGAAAGCATCTGATACAGGGCCCAAACTCAGCATCAGCCATGGGGACAAAATAAACTGGGTGTGTCCAGCTGTTCTAAAGGGTGAGCCCAGTCTTTTAGTCGCAGACCAGAGCTGCACACTGACTGTGTACTCCCTCGCAGGACTGTAAACCCGTCATAAGCAACAGCCGAAAATGTAGGCCCAGCCAAACTATGCTGACCTGGTTGCAACTCCCCTACAGTCCAGTCAGTCAGTCAGTTGGAGGTACACTAGACCAGACGTTATGCTACAACGCGGGTTCTGAATATACTGGATGGCTTAACTGTGAGTCAGGCCTTCATTTGTATGTCGATTCCTTTCCCTCTCCTGTTGCGTTGAGTTGTCAATGTCATTATGATGCAGAACCCATATGCAGTAACTTCCAGCCTTTGTCTGGAAAAACACTCCCCAAAGTAAATTAAAGCATATCAGCTGCTTGTTATGACCTGAAAATGAGACATTTTGCCATGCTGCTGCAGACAATATAGACTGTTGTATGTAAGTGAACAGGGAAGGAGGAGGACTAGCTACTGTTCCTGAGGGTTTATGTTGCGCTGATAGGCTTTTTAGTTATGAGCTGTCTGTGATGTTCGGAAATTAGCGTGGGGTAGGTAGTATTTCTGTTTTTGAGCTAGAAGGATTTTCAGGATTATGGAGCCCTCTGTTGGACATTAACAACCTCTTGATTCTTATGTCCCAAAAATGATATCCCCCTAAAAAATCTATCACAAATAATAAAATATTTATACCTTACAAAAATTATAGAACCCTATGATGTTTATTGCAAGCCCCTTGCATACAATTAACATGGATAAAATAGATTTAGAATGGGTATTGTGGGCCAATACCAGAAACAAAAGCTCCCTGCCTTCTGACAACAGCAATTTTTATAATAAACTGAACTTAAAAACAATACAATGTCTCTTAAGTGACCAAGGATAATTTTTCAATGATAAGCCGTCTTTAAAAAAACAAAAACAAATTGACTTCTCTGGCTTGATGGTATTTGATCACTGGCAGCTGGTTCATTGTAATGGATGATAATCACTTCATCTTGACCCTTAAATTTTAATCAAAGTTCACATATTGAAAACAAAACGTTTTTCATATAACCCTGTTACATGAAGTGTAAAAGACACAGGCATTTTAACACTGCTAAGCACAGCAAAAATGGCTATCAAATTGTGAACTAAACACTGTTAATAAATATCTAATTTTGACGTTGCAATTACATTTTACAATAGGCCTGTGTGATAGACTTTATTCTGGCTAAAGGTGCAGTCCTTAGCAGGGATGAGCCAATTCTAAATTGATTTTAAGACATATTTGTTGACATAACAAATAATTCCTTACGCTGACATTTACTGAGTGATTGTAAATGTAACAAAGAAATGCAGATTATATCTTTGTTAAAATTACAATAGACAGCCGTATATACCAGGGTGTAAAATGCTAGTACAGTGTGGTGGTCCACAAAATGTTTGAAAGGGTCAACACACTCAAAGGAACCGCTGCATCACGGACCAAGCCCCATCAATTTACAATGCAAAGCACTGTCTCCAGTCTGAAATCGCTCTATAGTCTTCGATACATGCTAATGCGGCCCTGGGTAAAACTGAAACATCAACATCGGCACACTTGTTGCAGCCCAATGATAATTACAGGCCAACAGTGATTAACAGAATAGATGCCTTTTTATTCATTCGGGGAAAAAAAAAATTTCAGAGTGGAGACCAATACATCTCCAGTCAGTTTGTTTTTGAATGAGACTTTTTTTTTTTAAGTATCGAACTGACAATTCAGCAAGCCAAAACTGTAAAGTGGCGTGAGTTCCCCCCCCCCCGGTGCAGAAAACCGCTAGCTGAGTCAATGGATGATTCCGGGGGGTCCGTTAAGCAGACAGACAAGCTCGGTTGCATCACGCCAGTTTAGCCAGGCACCTCTCCAGGCTCTCGATGTCAGCATCCCCTTCCTCGCCCTTGCTGCCACGGGCACTGCACTCCACAAACTCCACACGCGTGGGCAGCTGGGAGAACTCAAAGTCTTTGCCCTTCTTGCCGAGGTACACACTGGCACCCCCTGCTGACCCATCCTGGGAACTCAGCGCTGCAGATCGCGTCATGCGCAGCGTATTCCTGCAGAAACAGTGATCTTTAAAGCGTTACGCGATAGCCCTTTGCCACTAGCACTCGTTTTACCCTTTAACGTAATACTCACATCTCCTTCTCCAGCTGCTGCTGAATTAGTTTGGCTGACTTTGCCATGGTGATATCTGCAGGGTTACAAATTAAATAAAAAGGTTACAACCAAAATGTATGTAGGGCCGTGTAATATTTTTTAGCATTTCCATTAAATTCAGACCTTTTATACACTAGCATCCTTTTGATATTAGTGCAGAATGAATGTGCTGCGCCCTAGTTCTATATAGAGAAAGTCATGTTGCTTGGGGCCACCTTGCTTGTTGCAGGCTACAATCAGCGTGGGGCTGTTCCTTGCTACAACGCCGTCCGTCAACAGAGAGTATAGGAGCTCTGCAACATCTCGCACCTCCTTCTGGAATATGGCACTGTCCACCACAAACACGATTGCCCTGCAAACAGACAGCTCTCATTAAGGGAAGTACGACAACAGGCTCAAGTTGCTTACCCTTAAATTTATAATACTGAAAAAAATAAAATTAATTTGCAGTAAATTTACTTTGCAGTCCATTTAAATCTAGTAAATGAAAAATTGAGCAAAGCATCAAGTGTAAATGACCAGCATTCCATGTAACTGATTAGGAACTGAATTGCTTGCAAAGAAAAGGAGTTTCTCACACCTAAGCTCACCTGGCTGCCGACTTAAATTTCTCTAAATACTGTGGACGTAGGCTCTCGTGGCCAGGGAGATCAATTAGGTTCCAACCACTGCCCTGCAGACAACAGATGATACTGGCACATATCCACAACACAAAATTGGAACAACTGAATTCAGATAATACATTTTCTGAGCATTCCAAAGAAGAATCGATGTTTGTTTTTTCCAGAAATGACAGACTGCCCCTCTATATCTATATTTAGATAAAGCAGGCACTCTCATTCAAAGTGAATTATTACATTCAAAGTATTCATTACAAGAGAATGTAATTCATACCATGGATTTTTTTTTAAAATCAAAGGGCAATATATAGAAGAAATATTTTGAATATTAAAAAAATATATATATATATATATATATATATATATATATTATCTAGATTCTTATTTGAATTAATGCTCATGCATTAAATAACTGTCAAAAACATTTAGAAGTCTTTAAAGAACGGCCTTCAGCGGAATTGATAAGACAAGACTTCTTGTGAGAATCTCTCGGGCAACATGTCTTCTAATGTTACACCAATTAAATAACAAGGCGTGAGACCTTTCACATGCCTGGTTCCTTACCCTGTCATTTTTTGTCCTGTATAGGGCATTGCTATCTTTGATTGACGTTTGAGTCCTCTTAAATTTTCCCGACAGCAACTGGTAAAGGGCAAATAAGTAATAAAGTTTTAAATCTCTCTAAAACACAGGCAATGCATAACACACAAATTTAAATAAACATTCCTTGAATAAGAGTCACCCTCCTGCTATAAAATTCAGTTTAGACAAGCTCGGATTGATCAGCTGCTGATCTAGAATCCATGTTCCAAAATACGTTTCGACTGGTAAAGATGTATTTTGCAGCATTGAAAATGACATAACCACACTACAATACATACAGTTAAATAATGGAATTTTAAAAATAAACCTCAACGAAATTTTACCGAAAAGGATACCTCCACAATGTAGACTAGCATTGATAATACATCTGGAATAAATTACGGTTTTCTCTTATGCCAAAAATGCACATCTAAATGATTCTAATTTGTTTCACGTTTATACGAAATTAGTCAAATCCGTGTTTAAACTACGACATTGATTACTGCATCTGGAATCACATAAGGAATTTTTTTTTAAATCGAACACCAGTCCTTACCTTTGAGTTTCAGTTAGCTCTCAAATATTTTACCAAAGTGGAATATTATCATGTCAACTCTAAAGACACATAAAATGAAAATAAATGGATATAGAAAAGTTCTTACTCGGCTGAAGAGAAGGGTTTTACCAGAGTCGCAGAGTCCGACAAGTAGGATCGCACTTCTTGAAGATTTTCTGCCCCAGAAGAACTTCAAGAATACTAAAATAAAACACAAGTAAGAACAAAACGACCTGGCATGTATTTCACAAACTCATGAAACTCAAGTAACTTAAATTAATAAATATAACTAGACCCAAGTTGTAGCTAACTAAAGTGGATAACTGCCTGTACCAAGCAAGCGAATTTCTCATCAGCCAGTATAGTTTCCCAATTTGGTTTGCACTTCGTTCACAAAAAAATTATTAATTTGCTTGACCGAATTCATGCACTGGATTTTAAATAAACATATCTCGATAATCGTTTGTCCCGGTCTTAGGTACTGTGCTCCAACCTGAATGTGCAAATAAAATGTGTAGTTTATTATCACAACACAGCAAACGTAATACAATAATTCAAAGACCCACCAATACAATACGAATTCCAATACCGATGCAAACTAACGGTCAACAGTAAAACGGTTCTAACATTCAAGTTGATCTAGTCTAATTATCACCGGCTAGAAAATACAAGAAAGTAATCACTAACAGAGGCGTACCTCCTAACACTGCTACAACGGATGCATTGCGGCCTTAGCCTTAATTTACCTATAGTGAAGATGACAACAATCACAGCAACAACGACACTGAGAAGAACTGCAGGGTCTTGTGCCTGTAGCTCCTTCAGAATAGAGTCCATAAAAGGCTCAAAAGAAAACTCCTCCGCAAGAAGGTCCACTTTCTCATCCATTTCGGAAAGGGCGACACTCTTCTAAAACCTCGCAGTCTTCAGTATAGCCGCCGGAAGAGAGACACGTGTACTTCTCATAGCAGACATGCGCAATGCAATCGAGGAATGGCTGTTGGAAAATGTGGAAACGCGTCGTCGTCTTCTTCTTCGGCAGATCTACCGCTTGTAGGCGTATTGCTGCCACCCAGAGGACTCACATACACAGCTCCTACAACCAGAAAATAATGTTACAGCTTAGATTGCAGGTGGCATGCAGAAATTGGAGAACCACTACCAAAACCTCACCTCATTCTATTTGCAGTTTGCATTCAATAACCATTTGAATTTTATGAACAGTATATTTGTTAACAGTTTGTTAACACATGGGACCCACGTTACTAAAGTAGATTTGTGGCATCACGATATCCTGTCCTACAAAATGTCATGCTGAAAGTCCAAAGTCCATCTGAATCTCAGTCTCAATCTACTACTTCCTGAGAAGTAGTATTTTAAGAATTGCTTTAAAATCCTACAATATCTCAATTTTAGAGTCAAAGTTCAACTGCATGTACTTTTAACCTTTTGTGAACAAGCGACACTTAATTCCCATACTCCCTCTGACATGACATCAACACAATTACAAAGACATGACACACTCTGTCCAGGCACATAAAAGCCTATGGCAAAGTGTTTAGTATCAAGTCCACGCATGGAAGACCCTTACACATTGTATAAGAGACTGGACGAAGAGAACATGCGTTGAAGCCGATATGTAAATTTGTTTAATGCAGCTTTAGAGACACCTGGTTACTCTGTCATGAGGCATTATCACACCTCACATGGGCTGCCCTTGTTTGATAGAACCAAGGAAAATAAAAGGTGAAGGGATGCTCGATAAGCTTCCTTCACGTTAACGTTATTCCTGAAACTTAAAAAATACCTGTATCTCAATTTTGGCTGTCTTTCTAGTTTCAAATGAACTTCAAACTACAAGCATACACATATATTTGCAAATAAACCCAATAGCCTAAAACAAAACACAAAAATCACTTTAATTTTAACTATTAACAATACAGTAATATTTTAAAAGTATAAGTTCTTCAATGAGAAATAAACTATAGTATTTATGGACAGGTTTCCAGATGTCTTTCTGCACGTCCCTACGTTGACTACACTGTAAGTAGTGGTGGTGTTGGTTTTTTAATTGGTAATTCTTTTCTTAAAAATAAATTAGAGTTGATGTTTGTCAGAGCCTCTCCGGATATTTTCCCTGCAACTACTTTGAAAAGGACAACCAACACCAAGAAAGAAAGTGTAAGAATTGTTTACTCAAGATGCATTATTTACTTGGGAGAAAATCTCTTAGCGCCCCATTATTAATACAGTTTTCAACATCTTACTTTGACACAATTTGTACAAACAAAGAAGGAAAATTTGCATGACGTCGGTCCAAATTTGCCAAAACTCAAATGATGCGGTATTATTGAAGTCAACTAGATGACGGAGGGCAGTTGGACAGAGTGCAGAATGTGCAGGAGAATGCGAAGGGTCTGTGAACTGGTCTGTGAACATCTGCAGGCTGCCCAGAGAGTGCAGCAGTGGGACTATAATTGGCCTCGCTGCCTCATGAGTGCCAACCCGGAGTCCGGCATGGGCCCTACGAGATGGCGGAACGGGTCAGAACTGTGACCTATCGACTCAACCAGACCAGCAAAGGACAGATATACCATATCAACCAGCTGAAAAAGTGGATGGCCCTATAGACCCGGGAGGACCAGGTGGGAGTGGGAGGTGGCCTCAACCCTTCCCATGGAGAGCAGGTGAGGACCTTTGCACAAGACAACAGAGATGCATTCTCTGAACCCTGGCCAAACGCAGATGGTTCAGCACAACATCCATATGACCGGGTTGACTACCTCCCACCGTATCAGAGACACAGAAGAAGAGTGTACTTTGCAATCTTGTTTCTCATCTGTGTGTAAGTGAACACGGAATATGAGGTAACTGCTACCAGGCAGACAGGCGGCAGAGTCAGATTATAGCAAAACAAACTGTTTTGCTGGGCCTGTTTGACAGAGGGCCTGCAATTCTTCAGAAGACTTCTCTGATACAGAGCAGAATTCACTGGTCCTTTCAAGATGGTAAGGCATCCAATGATGACAACCACCAACATGCTTGGCATGAGCTTCTCACTGTGGAGTGCAGGGTTTGGTTTTCCTCAGAATTAACAGAGACCGTGTCGGCAGAAAAGTATCACTTTTGACCTCTGACCATAGAACATTGAGAACTATCCAAATGCTTTTTAGCAAACTTGAGACAAGCATTCATGCTCTTCTGAGTGAGCAGTGGTTCCTGCTTTGCTACTCTGCCATGAATCCCAATTTCCCCTGTGTCTTTCTGATGGTGGAGTCATGAACACTGAAGTTAGTCAAGGTGAGAGAAGCTGGGAGGTCCATGGATGTTGTTCTAAGGTTCCTTGTGACTCCCTGGATGATCTTACACCTTGCTCAAGGAGAAAATTTCTCCATTTGGAAAATACGACTGACTGTTTCGGTCAAGGCCCGGAGCATTGTAAATGGTTTTGTAACCCTTTTGATGGCCATCAACAAATTATCCCTTTTACTGAGGGGTGGGGAGGAATGCCCTTTTAACACCTGAAGATCAAACATTTGATACACCAGGATTCCTTCAGACACCTGGTACATACTACATATGGCCCACAAATATATCTAAACCAATTAACTATGGAAAACTAACTATGCAAAAATTCAGACTAAAAAAAGCTCAGACAACACTTTGCTCTCCTGGTCATAATTAATTAATAACATGAGCGGGATTCAAGCAGTGCACTCCAACTCACAGGGCTCAGTCTGTGCATGAACGAGTGTATTATACCTGTAGCGCATTTATCTACTGCTCTGTAGTTCATTCATTTTTGGCAACTACAACTCATTTCACCCCAATGACATAATATACTATGGTAAACAGTTTCCTGTACAATTTGTAATTATCTTTAAGATTTAAACATGACAACTTGCATGCAAACTAACGTTGGACACACACACGGTGAAATAAGTATTGAACGCGTCACCATTTCTCAGTAAATATATTTCCAAAGGTGCTATTGACATGAAATTTTCACCAGATTTTGGCAACAACCCAAGTAATCCATACATACAAAGAAACCAAAACAAATGAGCTCAGCAAATTAAGTTGTGTAATGTGAAATGACACAGGGAAAAAGTATTGAACACACTTACTGATATTTGTTTAATACTTTGTACAAAAGCCTTTGTTGGTAATGACAGCTTCAAGACACCTCCTGTATGGATAAACTAGTCACATGCATTGCTCTGGTGTGATTTTGCCCCATTCTTCCACACAAACAGTCTTCAAATCTTGAAGGTTCCGTGGGCCTCTTCTATAAATCTTGATCTTCACTTCGTTCCATAGATTTTCAATGGGATTTAAGTCAGGTGAGTGGCCTGGCCATTCTAGCAGCTTTATTTCCTTTCTTTGAAACCAATTGAGTTTCCTTGGCTGATCCTTTGGGATCATCGTTTTGCTGAAATGTCCACCCTCGTTTCATCATCATCCTGGTAGATGGCAGCAGATTTTTGTCAAGAAGGTCTCAGTAAATTTGCCCATTCATCCTTCCTTCAATTATGTGAAGTTTGCCAGTACCATTTGCTGAAAAGCAGCCCC
>JAOYSI010062239.1:0-15608 GCA_025775065.1 Hiodon alosoides | reverse complement strand
AATAGTTCACCCACACTCTTTAGCTGCAAAACAGCTACAAAGTAACGTATCAAGCAAATGTGATTAGCATCAAACCAATCTCTCCCACTGCTTCTTCTCATTTGTATATATTCAGCCTACCCACAACTAACCACAGCTACCCAGCCTACACAGAGCTGTGCCATGCCGCTTTCTTTGCCCTAGAAGTGGTGAGGAATTCAGGTACACGGTTACAACTCAAAACTAAGGGTCATAAATTGATGGCTTCAATCCGGTACGAGGCAGTTCAGAGTTACCCTCATTTCCAGTGCGAGTTGAAAGGGTTTGGTCCATCCACGAAAGACATTTTTAAAAAGTTCATAACTGATGTCCAGGATATTATCAAGACATTTTATAGCTATCTATAGTGAAAGACTAACTTTATTTACTAGACAGATTATAAAAGGCTCTATCTTATTAGACGTCGTTTAAACATTCAAGTAATAGGAAATAACAATCAGTTTTTGTTATTACTAAAATATGTTCTCTAAAGAAAATGATTAACGGGTGCTTCCCTGATTATTTAAACAAATCCTTTAGTTTCAGATTAAACATTAACTTCAGAAGGGATGCATTTATGTATGTTTAACTCAAGGCTCGTCTATTCTTAGTAAACATTGGCTTTAGTTTGAATGCAGTCTGCAGCATATATTATTTTAGTGATTAGGCTTTTAAAGGCATCAAAAATAGCTGCTGGCGCCACGCTGAAAACGTATGGTCTATTTTAACTTTGTTGTAACTGAATATTGAAAGAAAACATTGAGTAAATATGGCCCAAGCTATTTAATAAACTAAGTTGTTAATAATCAAACAACTGGCCAGCACACTCATTCGCTCTCACACACACACACACACCTTCGTAGAACAATGGAAAGTGTACCGCATTCCTTTCATCGATTAACAGACGCCAGGGCTATGCACGGTTAGTTCCAGTAATGAATGGGGTGACATCTCTTAACAGATGGTCTATATTTGAACAGCTAACATGATACTGCAAGGCGTCTATTAGCGACCTCATAAAGAAAACCGGCGACAAATTTATTTACTTCAGCTTTACGGTCGAGAATGCCTTTCCGCCATGTAAAAATTTTTTTTAAAAACATGCTATTTAACTGAAGCAACAGCAGCTGCTCACATATAAAATAACTTTAATATTAGTTAGCTAACGAAAGCTGGAACCAAATCAAAACTTTGACAACCCGCTAATCGCACTTAATGGAGTTTTCTATTTTTTTATAAGTATGTTAATTCTTCTACCCATAAGTAAAGAGCGATTGGCGGGCTGAAATGTTTTGTTATGGTCCTATCCTAAATCTGTCTGTTCTTTAATTTTTGCGAACCTGTACACAGCTACGCGCTTCAAAAGATCATTCAACACACAAAAGCAACTTGCCTGAGGAATTTCCCTGAAAAAAAGAAGAAAAAAGATAGATTAACCGGCCTTTTTTCTATACATAAACATAGGTAAGGGCCAGTCAAATAGAAAAAAAAGAGCTTGTTCCGTCGGGAGTTTATATCTTTGAATATCCCTTTTCAACGTATCTACTGCATATTTTGCCACTGTCAAATCTTACGGGTGCTTGGTGGACTGAATAAGAAACATCAGCAATTCAAAAAAATGTAAATAAGGATCAAGCAAGTTACGCGAGTCAAGTTTCATGCAACACCGGCATCTAGTAAATGCACTGAAGAATACGCGCCCCGGATGAAGTAATCTGGCTACAGACTTTCATAACTATCACTGCACTGGTTAAAAAAATAAAAAATAAAAAAATAATAACAAACCTGGGTAACTAGTATATGACTACTATCTGACAAATTGATATGGACATTATTAATTGTATTGTTCTTAGTAGCACTGCTAATACTGTTGTTATTACCAACAACCAATACAGGGTTAACATCTTGACGGTAATATGGAATTCCTACAAAATAAATGTGTGTTTTATTACTTAACGATCAATTGTTGGGCCATCTTGCTTAGGCACTAGAAATAATATTTAGCATTACAATCTAATACAGTTTGAAAACACCATCTCCACTATGGAAGGACTTTTATTAGCCATATAACAAACAATGCCCACTTCATCATTGTTTAACTTTGGTAATCTTTCCCTGTTTGATCTCTTCTTATTAAAGAAAGTGGTCCCCAAGGCCAGGTCACCTACCACACATCAGCATTTTTCAGAGTAGTCTGAATCACCCTGTGCCGCCTTTTAGGGATGAGTGGTCATCAAAACATACAGTCCCTTTTCACAGGACATCAATGTTATTTCCATAAACTTTTAAGCCTTTTAAAAAACCATTATGAAGCAGTAGTGTGTTTATTTGCACAGGGAAAAACAGGTGTGAAATATTACTGTGACATATGAATGGGAGTTCTTATTGGTAATCTTGAAATCACATGCTTAACCAAGTCCTCCTCTGCATTTGAAAACTCAATATGAGCCCACTGGAGCAAAGCTGTTAATTCTAGACAATTTACATATAGATTTTAAATCAAAACA
Organism: Hiodon alosoides; assembly: GCA_025775065.1. Classification (NCBI taxonomy): domain Eukaryota; kingdom Metazoa; phylum Chordata; class Actinopteri; order Hiodontiformes; family Hiodontidae; genus Hiodon; species Hiodon alosoides. The sequence continues at coordinate 13,083 of JAOYSI010062239.1, read as the reverse complement.
ATTTACACAAATACAATTAAAAGGTATTTTAACAATGAGAGCAATCTACAAACATAGATTTAGAGTAATGAGATCGAATATAAAGAGTTGGTTGTGTTTAAAGATAACAGAGGAATACAAATTCACACCAGTAGAGGAAACGTAATTAAGCAGACCAACAAATTACAATGCACCCCTCTGGTTTGAACAGATGAAGGAGATTATAAGAGTACAGCCAGTTAAAAGCTCACTCAACTATGGGGTTGTGCAAAAGGCAGTTTGCCACTGCTCACTAGAAGCAACAATCTCCCGCACAGACATTTCAAAGGCTTTTTAACAATCATTCAGAGCTTCCATACCAGAGGTAAATTACTCTGTAATGAACACCACACACATTTATTCAAATACTCTGTCCAAAATATTTCAAAATAGTGTTGTGGAATGTCTCCCCCTTTTCATGTTTTATTCTCCTTCTTTCCCTACTATCTTGTTCATGTTTTGAATCTCAATTGGAAATAATATGGGGGGTAAAGTCTGCTTTAGGATAGAAAATGTTCACTTGTTTGAGGGTAAGGGATGAGATTTCTCTTTGTGAATATACAAATCTTTTCAAGTGAGGAGAAGCTCTGGGACATACTTTGAAGTTGGTTAAAGATTAAGAAAAGATTTCAGAAGTAGAGACAAGCTCCGCGCCTTGTACTGTGCTATCAAAGAGTCTGTACCATTTCAAGACCTGCCAAGATGCTGAAAAACTCAAGGAAATTCCCTGTTGCGATGATGTGGTTCATCAGGAATTCCAACCCCCGAGTAGCCCTCCCCTGCCATGGGTGCATGCTTTAATTAGGCAATGTTGTGTGTTCAGAATTTCAACAACAGATCAGAGAACTCTTGACCTTTCCTCCTACCTCTTCCCTTTGACCATAAGCATTAAGTGCACACTCCTTGACTAGGAACTCTAAACAGTGAGAGATGTTCCAGGAGGGAAGCAGACCTCAAAAAGGTCTCAAAGAGAGTGACTCTCCTTTTAGTACTTAGTCACGAAAGACAGGAGTTCAGTTCATCAGTGAGGAAGGTCCTTACAAAAGCCACAGTTGGAGGACAGTAAGCTGCGCACTGGCAACAGTAATAAACTCTCTGCAGAGGTTTATAAACATCCATTTACTCTATCAGTATGCATTGAAAGTAACTAACAGGCATACTTCTACCTAACACAAAGACACAAAGACAACCATTTGACTTTCTAAGACACACCAAACTTTAAAAATGAAAAATCACAATATAGCCATTAAAACTTTATAAAACTATAGCACTTAATGTATTTATAGGGATGCCAAGCAATATACAACACAGTATATCAAAGCCATCATATGTTGGTTTGAAAATTTCCCCACAGGAAAACATAAAAGCTTGGACTTTTTGTGCTTTTGTGTACTTGTGTGAAGTTTGAAACAGGTGAGACAAACCCAGTCAATGAAGTACGAATGACCTCTGTCTGCAAAGTTAAGTTTGACAGATTGAACTTCCGTACATTAGGTCTGAAGAAGTGTGAACCGGTATGTGATGTAGATCGCAGCACACTGCTTGCCTAAGTGGCTGCCCTCCAGAGAACCCCAAGCATCTACTCTGACTGGCACACACAAAAGAGCAGCCAGTAACGTGCTGGCACAAGTTCACAGAGAAGTCAGTCAGAGGCAGGCCTAACATTGAACAGCACAATACTTTTTATATCGTGGAATGTGAGCTATATACGGGGAAGCCTTCCGCAGCCCAGAGCCGAGGACCGAAGATCACGTATGGGGTACGCGAATGACCTCTGGTTGGATGCTTTTATTTATATCAGTTCTAACTCAGTAAAACGCACAAATAAGGGCACTGGTACAGATGATACTTTGGGGTCGGGCCAAATTTCCATCAAGGGCCAAAACATTAATGGTGACAGGGACGCAACTCTAAACTTGTGGACTGTGAGGCACAGAGTGCTTCTGTGCATTTACTCTGGCTTTAAATAAAGCATGAAAGATATTCAGTGAGAGCCAGGGGATACTGGGAAAATCAAGGTCATTTCAAACTGAATAAGTTTTTCTCCTTTGCTGGTGACAGATCAGGAGTGGTCACACGCCAATGAACATTGATTGGATGATTAGTGCACACACAGTGACTTTGGCCGTTGTGAATGACAAGATATACTCAAAGCAACCGGATCCAGTAAAAAGTTCAACATTTCCGTATTGAATGATGACTGTCTTACACACTGGGCTGTTTACAAAACCACTACCGGAACAAAAAATGAGGACCTCAGATTAGTCCGAGCCTGCAGACAATCCTCTCTGAATCTCTTTCCCTTTCAAGCTTGCACTGCAATCAGCCTGTGTGGAGTTCGGACTAAAGATCGCTGCCGGTTCAAAGGCCGAGCCAGCATCAGATCTGAATCTCATTATGGAGATAAGAACAGGTATTGTATCTCTGGTTACCCCGCCATTGGCTAACACTTCAAGGAATGCACTGACACAAACCTTTCCGAGGGACATGGGAATCCATTTAAAAGCAACAGAGAATAAATGGGATCAACAAAAGCACATTTTGTACTCTTTTCTTCCTTCGCAATACGATATTGGATTGACAATGGAGTCATTCACAGCACCCCTGTCAATTCCTTGTAGGATATTCGTCATCAAACATCCTTTCATTGAAGAAATATAGTAGATTTAAACTAACAATTGGTACTCAGTTTCTCTCTTTGAGCTATAATCTCATTATGCCACATCGCACATGAGACACAGAGAAAACCACCAAGCTAACAAAACGCTTGACAGTTATTTTGCCAATGAGCACAAGGCAATTCTTTTGACCTTGTCTGCTTTACTTCAGTCAATTAAATACAGTGGTCAGATAAGACAGTTATTGATGGTTTGGGTAACAATGCAATGTTCTTTTACTTTTAATTTTCATCTCGTCATGATAAATTGTCAATGTCAAATGTCACACCGAACAGAATTGTCGTACTTCAAAACGCAATCTGTTTTTCTCTGAAGTAACCACGGTCTTTTGTTCCCTTAGCCTGAAGTTAATCCACTTGATCGTCTAAATGTGATTTTAAACATGGGTCTTGTCTTTTGGAAAGTTGCCTTCAACCAGATTACACTCATCTTAAATTAGAAATATGTGTCCGATAAGCCTCCTCATTTCTGCACCAGGTATTATTATTCAGGTGTGCAAGCTCTGTATCGCCAGTCTCTCATATTTTTTAAGATTTCAGAATAGACCCTGGATGTACAGATGCCACAGTCTAGCTCAGTACTTACTTTGTCATCAATAGGTAAAATATCAAGACGCTAAATGGGTGGCTATCCTAAAGTAGGTCTTACACAAGGAAGTTGTCAAAATACGCCTCGAGTGGAGTTGCTTCCTGTCCCTTCACGTCTACCGTGAACGCTCTTCTGAAAGTAGTGAGTCAACCTCCTTCAGCATGGTCAGTGCATACCTTTGACTTGGATTTCTCCTTTCTTTAATCACAAGTGGACCTCTATTTTGTAACAACAGTAAGTGGGCACAGAAAAGGAAGTGCCAACAAAAGATATTCTCAGAAGGCACAAGGGATTTGCGCTTTACCCTGGCAGCGTGGGGCTCCTGTCAGGGCCATTGACATAGTTCGATGCACAATCCAGTCCTGTAGGCGGACAATGAAGAGAGGTTCTGGTATTCACCCGCTGGTGAATGCCACAGTGGTTCATCTCCCAAATCATTCCCACAGTGTCTGGGGCTGTCGGGGGTGCAGCAATGCTTCTGTCTTTCCCCTTAATAAGGGTCAGAAGCGGGAAAGCCAAGCACCAAGAGCTAACCCAGCTCTGTCCGTCATTCATAAGACTCCGTTATCATGTGCTAGTCGGCAGAGAGTGCATTCTGGGACGGTTGGACTGTTTATCCTGGACCAACACCCCACACACCCCAGAGAGGAATTAAATTCAGAACATGGTATGAATAACATTTAAAACAAATGAACATATATTCACTTTAATTCTCCTTTAACAATGCCCTTTTAGAAAATCTATTATTTTTTGTCATAGGTTACTATTGTTACATCGTAACATTTTTATATATTTATTTTATTGTATTTATTTATATGTCTGTGTGGTATTTCATTCTCTCCTGTTCATCATGGGTGTTCCAGTTCCTTCCCAATGTCCAAAGACTTGTGAGTATAGATTGATTGACATATGTCAAATCGGCCCAGTATGAGTGAAAGCGCTGCCCTGCGGCCTGCTGTATGATCTGTGATGGACTGGCATTCTGTCCATGGTATTCCCTGCCTGGCACCCTATACCTACCAGGTTAGGCTCCCGACAATCCTGAACAGGATAAGCAGTTTCAGAAAATAGATGGATAATTAAAATATCAAATAAATAATCAGCGGCACAGTTTTTCCTGCACTTCTCTTTCGAGATTACCTTCCAGGGGTATGTGGTCAAAAGAACACTTTGCTCTCAGGAAGGTTGGAACCCCTCCATCCCTTTCGTTTGCAAGGGATCTAATCTTACTGTAAACATATTACTGTCCTGTAAAAACAGCAGTCACTCACCCCAACAAACCCGGGATGGTGAGCCAGCTCAATAAAATCTGCTCCCGACACACTTTCCCCCCGGATTCCCTTCACAGTGTATTTCCATTGGAACTCTAAGCTGCGCTGGGTTTAAACACAGTCTTTAATAACACTCCGCACGTTTTGCATTTGTACCGTTTCGAGACAAAGCCAAACTCACAATCACATCACAGTTGTCGCTAATGACTTCCAGGTCATTGTAGGGCAAGATGCAGATGTCAGTGCCTAAATTGCACTCATTTGTCCTGTTTTGATTTTTCTCTAAAACATTATGTTCCTTGGTTGGTTCTTAAAGCCACAAAATTTGGTAAACTCTAGAATTAATCTGGCAGATTATAATTATAAAGATTATAATTAATAAGTTATAAAAGGGCTAAAGGTTTTTTTTTTTTTTTAATATATATAACACAATTAATACTTGGGGATTCACAAGCCTAAAGCTGTACATCTTAAACCACTGGAATCCCAAAGAAGAGCTGGGTGTGAGGAGTGATTTACATCAGACGACTTAAGCCACGTTCAGATATGCGACAAATAGGGAGAATCTGCTCTTGAGCAAGGGTTAGGTCACCAGAGCTGACATTGGCAATCTGTATCCATTATCCCCTGATTTTCCCCAGGGGAAGGAAGCTGTTATGAAAAGACACTGTGTGAGATGAAGTCCACTATTGTGCACGTCTCTAGCTGGAATTACTGACACTTCATGCACTGCAGACTCGGTCTTCTATGCAATGGAGCCCAGATTCAACTGAAAACCCGTTCGCGCCGGTTAAATAATTCACCAGGAATAATACGAGAATTCAGCAGGAAAAACAAACAAACCTAAAGATTAAGGTTGCATAAACAACTCGACTCAAAGCGATAGCAAAAGCTTGCGCTTACGCCAGGAATGACCCGGTAAGTCTGCGTGGTCCTCAAATTTCCGGCCCGCGTCTGGTAATGCGCACCTTGTAGACCACTGAATTACATTCCTCTGAAATCTCTTCAGGACTCTTTAGGGCGTACAGCTGGTGCTTTGACATGCATGCCATCAAAATGACTGAGTGTACGGCATAAAACAGATGTAATAACAGATCAGCACTCGGCTTAGAAAAAAAAACCTGTGGGAGGCCAGTTCCTTTTTTCTCACATAGCCCTTCTTCTTTCATTGTTGCTATTAGGCAAATTACAGTTCGCCTAGTCTAGTAGGGGAAGAGTAGAACCTTTCCAGGTGTTGCACCAGAGCAACTGTTCACATCTGCAATAAACCCAGGAGGGGAAATTGGAAGGCTCTTTTGATGTCTACCTGGCCACAAGTGTGGGAAAAAGGGGATGGAGATTGCACCTTTGCAGCCACAGTTTTGGGATGTGGCAGCACTGGGTTGGGGTGTCATTCCTTCACCCTCTCAGAGTACTCTACACTGGTGGCACAGGGGAGAATTGTAGAGGTCTGGCCACCTGCCAGCGCAGACCTGAGTCAGACAGCACATAGAACAAGGACATTCCTTTCGAAAAAGAGCAGTTCCAGTGACCATTGTGCAGAGTGCGTAAGAAATAAATGAGTACCAATATATTCTCACCTAACACCTAGTGCATTCTTTCGACTAAATATCCAGTTACAGAAACAAGCAGCCACAGATGTTTGAAGCTGCAATTTCATAATCAGATCCTTTGTAACCATCCTACACGCGAAAAGTTTCTAATTCCCTGTGTTTACTGCACTGCATCAGAGTTTGTGCTAGCAAAAGACCCCTATGAAAATATTATTCATGATTAGAGAAGGCTAAGGAAAATGCAGACAGAATTACTTCCCCTCTTACAACATAAGAGGGAGAAGCAAAATCTTTTTTGTGAGTTGAAATAAAGCGAGGGAGCTGTGCTTAAAACATTAATTTAGAGCCAGGAGGATGGTCAGTGCTACTTTAACACATTAATCTTTTGGTCTTTTGGCAGAGTTGTTTTCACAAAGCTAAAGATTGGTTCTACGCTACTTAGCTACCTGTACCACGTTTCCCAAGTCCCTCAATGAGCCAAACATTTTTCATGTCAGGACGACACAGTTGAAAACAGCGATCCCATGTCTAGGGCTAGGTCTTGCCTGCGTCAACGTGGCACACACTTGTAAGGTGGCCAGATTAATGAACACCATTCCTCGGAGCCCCCGCTGTGGGCGCCGGCTCTTGGACTGTTTTCCTTCCTTGCTATCGCAAACAAAGGCACGGTTCACTGAGGAAAAGCGCAATCGCCAGTGCTCGCCAAACGATTAAAGAGTGCCTGGGCAAGCACTGAGGAATGGAGGCCATGGGGCTAGCAGGTGTAACTACCTACTGTTATTAATGTGTCCGGTGGCTTATATCTGCCAACATTCCGGAGGACGGCGTCCTCTGTAGCGTTCCAGCCTTTGCCGAATAACCTTGGCCGCTCATAAGCACCATATCTGCAGTTCAACTAAGGACGAGGCCTGTAACTCTAGCTTTTCAGGGTTTTCAACTGCAGTTTGACGACCATCCTTCGTTTCCTATTTGATCTATATGCTGATTTTGATTGTTTCAATTATGGGACGGAGTGAGCTGTTGCAGGAGCTAGGCCGTGAATTTTATACCCAATATTTATACAGTAGCACTTTTTAGACACTTTTTAAAAATGTTTTACTGTGTATGAAAATGAGCAGCACATTCTATTTTATGGCCTCATAAAATTTTAAACTTGATTTCCCACATTGTATGCAGTCACCCTCAGCTATATTTCTAAGGACGTAAAAACGCATTATCTTTAGTTTGATTTCCACTCCCCCACTACAGGTGTCTTCATGCGGTGTAACGAGCCTCCATGCAGTTTACTTAACCAGGGGTTTCCTAGGCTTTGGCCCTCTCTCCTTCAACTTTACTGTCGTAAAGCCCCTTTTTCCCTCCAACAGGGCACCAGGGTGTGGGGTTGTGGAGTGGAGAGGGGGGAAGGGTCACCCTTAAATGCCGCCGCAGACAGTCAAGAGCTGGAAATAAGGCACGCATTCTCTTAAAGTGGACTGACTTAAATATGTGCACCTAGGTTCTTCAAAACAACTTAGATTTTTTAACTTCATATTAAGTGAACATAAACTTACACTACTCATAACATTGTGGGGTCAACTTGTGGCACTGACTCCAACTTTAACTTGAACATAGGTCGGTGCAGTTTCCCATTTACTTCAGTGTGAGAGGCACCCTATTGCAAGAGAGGAAAGAGTAAATATTGACCATGAAATCCCCTAAAACAGCACTTTAGAAAACATCGCGGTTTGGTGCAACTACTCAGTGTGAGTCACTCCGCCATATGGAGTCTGCTTTTCATTTATCTCATGAACTGTATTAAGCTGAAAATAAGCCTCTGGGCATTTAATTAGTGCATGCACACTCAAAACCGTGAACATAGTACATTTGCCTGATTTATTTTTTTTACATTTTTTTTAATAAGCATACTTTGTGAAAGTCAAAACACTGAACAAAACTTAAATTCATTTTGAAAAGTAAGAACATTTCAAGAGGAAATATTTATGATCCAAACTCACACATAAAAAGAGATCATTGCTTGCTTGATGTGTCCTTCGGTATTTGAACACAGACAGAGGGCAAAGAGCTTTCAACGTGCCCAAACTGCACGTTGTGTATGTAAAAGACGACAATGCATATTTCCCCAAGGGCTTTTCCTTTTTACTTCACTTCTTCATAAATTACATCCTCTAAACGACATAGGGAGGAAGACCTGATCTGTGAAAACGTTTCACATCAGAAACACAGACTATCGCCAGTAACCTCAAAAGCTCTGTTTATCCGACTTCAGTATAATTCCATCATGAGGTCTATGGCATCGGTAGTAATCACGACAGATAACTTCACACACATGAGCCTTTAATGAGCCCTGCACTTCCCTTTCTTCCTCTAACTGTATGGGCTTTGTTTTCCTTTTTAGTGTCAGCCAGGGGGTACCTGTGCAAAGGTAATCCCAGCACCTTGTGGGGCAAGCCACAGCAACAAGGCTTTGTTCCCAGAACGCAGCTCACCACGCGCTGGAACCGCGCTGCTCCAGACAGGCCTAGTCTGGCTCTGTATCTCCTGAGGCGAACATCCTTCTCTCCTGTCAACGCACTCCTCCCCCCACCCCCCCGTCCACAGCTCAGGGACTACTCGCAACTCAAATCCGATGACAACAGTGATAACAAATTGCAGCGAGGAAATTAGATATTACTGCAAAGAACAACAACCAGCAGAATATTCTTATTTTTTACTCTTAATTCTCTCTGAATCACATATGGCCACACAAAAAATATTTAAGCATGCTGTAACAAAAACCGCTGAATGTTAGCCACAGAGCGAAGTTGCAACACTAAAAAGTAAAAACTCTTTAAAAATTCTAAACCTCTTAAAAATTTATATTTATATTTACATTTATTTAATGATTGTTTTTTTAATTTTTATTAAAAGAGACTTTGGACTTCAAAACTAAATTTTACAATTGGACACACTACATGTCTCTTGAATTACTGGTGTTCCAGATAACTTATAACAGGGACAACACGCAGAAAATCTACAGTTCCTTGTGGTTTACTAAAACAGATGCTGGCTAACTCACTCAATCGCATAAAACACAGGGTAACCCTTCCTAAAATAAGTCGTTATTAGCATAATGACGGACCTCTGTGGCCTGTGAAGCTTTCTAACAGGCTAAAAAAGGCAGTTGCCTTTGTTCCGTTTAAGGCTTAAAATTTTACTTGACTGGGGAGCTGTAAAGTGCTGTAGGGGCTTTCAAATGAGATCAAAGAGGATCGATAGAACGACAACTGCTGTACTTAACACAAGGGGAGACGTGCTAAAAGCATGCGTATGAAAGAATGCAAAAGCCACTCCAAATGTCACAGCGATGAAGTAATCTCACTGCTGTTGCAGCTCTCAGAGCAAGGGGTACCAAGGGCAATGCCATTTAGCACAGACCCAACCACATCAGCCTCCGCGGAGCAGGCCGTTTTGGGTCATCCCTGCTGACTACGGGCGTCCCTATCACGCCAGAGCACACAGTGTTTACCCTAATATCACAATGAGCCCTAACTTTTGCAGGCTGCGAGGGACTTGAGGGGTAGGCAGTTGTGTCAAACAAGGCGTGGAGAAAGGGGCGGAGAAGCCCAGAGACAATGAAGCTAGGACAGCGTGAAATCAAGACTCCAAACAGCAGCCACACAGGAGGTTGCTCATCCTTAACAGGCCGGAGAATCCCGGGCCAGGGATACAAAGCCCCCGTTCAGAAGCGATCTCAAAAACAAGCCTCATTCCGAGTCGCTGTCAAGGAGGGGTAATGAAGAGCAGAGAAAACTAAGGCTACCAGGAACAACTGACAGCCACAAACAAGACTCGCTGGAATGTGAGGACCAGAAAGATTACAGATGGCCAGCAGGACAAAAGAACATGACGTCCTGAAACCATTCAACAACAGCTAGCTGGCGTGGCTGGGATTACCCCCTTTGTTTGTTTGCCCATTAGCCAAGGTGGTTGTTTGCCATTGTCTGCACATATACAGGACTGGCCTCCATGTGATCATGGGGGCCAGTCAGGGGCTTAGTGCTCGGTTACACGGCCATGTAAACCCACAGTACAATTAGTCTGCACCAGACTAAGTCACCAGTAGTTTAGCTTGTCTGAGCCAACTCTTGGGAACCACAGTATAAGATCGGTTCTCCAGAGTGTTCATCAGAGGAGTTAATGAGTTCAAAATTCTCAGTGTGGAAAATGTACCTCTATTCCCAATGTCATCACCTCCAGGCCAGTCATTCATTGATAGCTTTAAAGGAAACTTCCTTGCACTCCTATTGGTATGCTGTATTTTTGACGTACTTCTTGGAGAATTTTGTCATACATGACAGACCCTGCCCACATGTGCACTTTGTTCCCTGCTGTTCGTCTTACCACCACTGAGTATTCTGCACTTTTGTCTGTCTTCTCTTAGGAATACTTTGTTAGCATTGTTAGCATTTTAACTGATAAATCAGTGGCATTGGTATTGCATTGCTTCTAACGGCATAACATTTCCCAGTTTTCTTATCTTTAAAAACAGACGGGAACGTAAGAACCACGAATTCCATGAATTTTCTAATCATTGCTTGATTATTAGAGACAAATCCGCCCAAGAACGTTTGGGGAGGATATAAAATAAGCCTTTGGCTTAGATTGCAGTCAAGGCAGAAGGTTGGTTGTGAGAGGCGCCCTCTTTCACTCTTCAAAATGCACAGTGATCCAACATCTTGGATGTGCAGAGTTTAGTTAGGTTAGGTCGCCTTTCCGTTCCTTAATGTTACATTAACGATTTGTCCCAGGGTAGACCGTCGCTTGCCCCTGCAGCGAGGATCCTGCTGGTCAGGGGACGGTATCACACAATGCAGGGCAAAGAGTGAGACTGGTGATCTACCTGCTAGGTGGAATTAATAGCAGGGCTTTAAATTGGATCAAGCCCACCCATGGAAATTGAGTTCTCTCTTATCAACACAACCACTTCCCTTCCAGTCAGAGCCTATCAACACCTCAATCCAATTATATAAATCCAATTATCAACTCCAAATCATACTTCAGTGTGACACCAAATTACCTTCAGATTTACAGCTGTAAAGGAAAATGTGTATTATAATACACATTATTAATATGACACCCATTTTAAATGCTATGTTACACATCCCACTGTGTCAAATCCAATCAATTCTAATTAGCTGACGCTGAAGTTTTGTGGGGGAAGCCTAATATATAGACTCTATATTTGGAAATGTAACATTCTCCTACATTAACATGGCTGAACATATTCGTATCCTGCATATGGTTCACATATTAGACAAAACTTAATGTTAAGATTGGAAGACCATATCAGAAAGTACAAGTGTTAATCTCAACACTGCAGACCTCTAAAAACCAACAAAAAAATCTATTTTATTTTATAGTCTACAGTTTAAAGGGGGCTATTCTGGACGTGGCCTACATTTTGATCCCTTCAGGGAGAACAACTTGCTATGCCAGGAATGCATGCCCTGGGGCAGTAGTGATATATTTGGATGCAACGCTCTGTAGCAGGGACTGTGCTGCAGAACAGCAGGATCTCAAGGCTCCAGGAGGAGCGCTGTAGAAAGGGGCAGGGGACTGTCCCCCGAGGGCCCGTCAGTCCTGTGCTAGTTCCACGGCGCCGTCCCCATGGTCCACTCATAGCACAAATCCTTTAGCTGCCATGCGAAGCTCACGGGTATCAAACTCAATTAATTAATTCAACCTACAGTATGCAGCAGAAGTCAGAATAAATGCTGGCCTGACTTTTATCTCAGGGCGCATTTGCAGAGGTGTATTAGCAGAGATGAGATTTGGCAATGCTGTTCAAACTTTTCTGTAGGAATTCCAGAGCCTTCATACCATTTACTGAAACTAAGGCACATGAACTAGGTCACACGTTCTACATTTAAATACAAACACATAGTTTGTATGAGAGAAACGGTGGTAAGAAAAGAAAGAACCAGGCGTACAATAAAATGGTCCTCACAGTTTCTGGACGATCTCTCTTCAGGTCGCAACGGGGAAGCATGTTAGCTTTTAATTTTACATGAGATTCTCTCCTGCTCTAGCGGTAAATTTGTCTACTATATATGACTGGAAAATCCCCTATATATATATATACAGCGGGTGAAAAAAGTATTGAAAGCGTCACCATTTTTCTCAGTAAATATATTTCCAAAGGTGCTATTGACACAAATTAAGTTATGTGTAATAATGGTAAATTACACAGGGAAAAAGTATTGAACACATGAAGAAAGGGAGGTGCAAAAAGGCATGGAAAGCCAAGACAAAAGCTGAAAACTATCAGTAATTAAAAAGCAATCCAGCCCCTTGTCAGTGCAAATTAATATCAGCTGGTTCAGTCCCAACTGATGGCCTACAAAAAGGTCTCATTGCCAAGGTGTCACACACGACACATCTCATGATGGGTAAAAGCAAAGAGCTGTCTCAAGACCATCGCAACTAATTGTTGCAAAAAATAACAATGTCATTGGTTATAGGCGCATTTCTAAGCTTCTGAATGTTCCAGTGAGCACTGTTGGGGCCATGATACGGAAGTGGAAAGACAATCATTTCACCATAAATTTGCCTCGACCAGGTGCTTGTCGCAAGATTTTTGACAGAGGAGTGAAAAGAATAATCAGAAGAGTTGTCCAAGAGCCAAGAACCAGTTGTGGAGAGCTTCAAAAAGACCTGAAATTAGCAGGTACTGTTGTCTCAAAGAAAACAGTAACTAAAGCACTCCACTGCCATGGCCTGTATGCACGCTCACCACGCAAGACTCCATTGCTGAAAAAAAAGCATGTTGACGCTCATTTAAAGTTTGCGGCACAACATTTGGAAAAGCCAGTGAAATACTGGGAGAATACAGTGCGGTCAGATGAGAGCAAAATTGAATTGTTTGGATGCCATAATACACACCATGTTTGGAGGAGAAATGGCACTGCACATCACCCTAAAAACACCATACCAACA
>JAOYSI010062228.1:13588-23658 GCA_025775065.1 Hiodon alosoides | reverse complement strand
CAGTAAATGAATTTGTTCTGTGTGGTGGGGTGCCAACCCCCCCCCCCCCCTTCTCCCCAACCCCTACCCACAAAACACCCCAGGGACCTCTACCTGCACATACTGTGTGTGAGCGCTCGTGTGTGTGTGTGTGTGTGTCTGCATCTGCGTGCATGCATGCGTGTGTGTGAGCACACGTGTGTGTGTGTGTGTGTGTGAGAGAGCACATGCCTGCGTGTGAGTTTGTGTGTGTGTGTCTGTGTATCTGTGTGCATGCATACGTGTGTGTGAGCACACGTGTGTGCGCATGTGTGTGTATGTGTGTGTGTGTGTGTGTGTGTGTGGGTGAAACGCCCAGTAGCATGGACTATACTATATAAAAAAAGATTAATATAATGATGGTATGAGCAGTCTCATTTGTATATTTTTGTTTTTCCCCATAATTCCTATTGATGTCTTTCGTATTTCTTTTGTTTTGACGTATTTCTCACTAGCTGATGCATTTTTAATCTTGTTAAAAATTAGGAATCTACTGAAAAAGACAGGGTACTGTCGAAATAAATATTTAAAAAAAAAAAAAACATGATGAAATACTCAAGCAATCTGGTGTAAGAAGACATTCTGAGATGTGGATGATTATTAAACTGAAGTCTGAAGAAAGTTAGATGTGTTTTTGGAGAAGATTAAGATAACAAAATGAATGAACAGGAACCGAGCAGCTGTTACTGAACCACACATGCGCACGACAGTGTGTCAGTGGTCAGGGGCACAGACCCATAGGGTTAAATATCATAGCAGCATTCAGAACATAATACAATATTTTTAATGTTAATATTAATGCTGCATGAAAAAAAGTCCCTCCGGCAAAGTTTATACTAATTTTTCTTTCTCTGTTGTCACAATGTGCTGGCTAGACTGAGGTCTGATACCTAAGTTATTTTCTCTGTTTATATTTGAGTTTGCATGAAGTTATCTGACTCTCCAGTGGACAGCGATTAACTGTTAGCGTGGGTCCGTGTATGGAGAGATCGCCTGTTTTTTGAGTGCGGCGATGTCTCGGTCCCGTCCCTGATTCGGAGTCTCCTAAACACTAGCTGGATGATTTTCCCCCCTTCTTAATTAGTCCCATTATTTTCCTCTGTTGTTGATGAGGCTGGAGAATAAATACTGAAAAGGTCTTCCAATTAGGCTTCTCAGACAGCACAGCAGCCTCTGCGTGGCCCGACAGATCGCTGTTCTGCAGTGCGCTAACAGGGCCCGGGGGGATTCAATCACAGAGAGGCCTGGGTCTTTGTGGCCAAGAGCGTTCTCCCTCTCAGCTCCTTGACAGAGCACCGATGCTCGCCGATCCTCCACACTTTCTAAATCATTGTTAAATAAAACACACGCTATTGTAAATAAAGGTGTGAAGATTTGAAAGAGGCGCTTTGCGACAAAAGGCTGCTTCCTGATAAGGCAATTACGCTGTGATGTACTGCTTGCGCTATCAAAGCAGAAGTTTAGGCCGTCCGTGTTAAAAGGCTTTTAAAAAGGAGTTTCACACTGTCCATTTTCAGTTTTCCCACGAGCCGATTAAGGCCTCTACCTGGGGAAGAGTATCTAAATTTGGACCAAGCCTGACTGGTTCCCGGTTCCTGGTTCCAGGTTTCTGGGGGGTGTTACGAGTCCTGAAAAGAGTAGCCACCGTGCACAGCCACCCCCCCGCCCCCCCCCGTTTGTGAAAGACCCCGAACGACCAAACCCAACAGATGGGATGCCCAGAGCCAAGACCAGCATACCCTCTCTCCCTTTTGAAGAGATTTACCGACACAAATACACACACACACATACACACGTGTACACAAATACACACATACTCACTCACATACACACAAATACAGATACGCTCACTCACATCCACACGTGCACACACATACGCACACGCTAACGCACATACACACACTCACACTCACACACACTCACACTCACACACACACACGCTCACACGTACACACGCTCACACATACGCTCACACATACACGCACACACACACACACACACACACACACACGCGCGCTCACACACACGCACACACATACACACACGCTCACACACACACACGCGCACACACATACACGCTCACACATACACACACACATGCACACACCCTCACACACACACACGCACACGCTCACACACACGCACACACATACACACACCCTCACACATACACATATATATATATATATATATAATTGCGTATATAATAATAATATATATATAATTGTATATAATTGCGTGTCAGAAATGTGGCCTAATTAACTTAAAATTACAAAAAATCCTGGCAGTGGAAGAATACATGGATGAAGAAATAAACAGGTATTTTTTGGTTTATTTTGTTGAATTGAAGCTAAACCGGAAATTATAGATCCATCTAACGTGCTTTAACGCTAACATTGAGCTCAGCCTTTGAAGAAAAGTCACAGACAAGCAAACTTTAAGTGGCCTATAAAACTTAGATTGAGAGAGAGGCGCGTGCTGTTTTTAATAATCCACACTGGGGGAAAGGAGTGGCCTGGGTCAGAGTGCAGCGGCAGGCGGTCGCTGAGATCCCAACGGCAGTGCGTGTTGTGGCTAAACGCTAAACGCTAAGCGCTAAACGCTAGCAGGCATTTAGTGAAGCCAATTGCTCAGTGGACATGCTTCACCATGAACTGAGAAGAACTCGGGAGGAAAGTTAATATTTTAGATGATTACGGACACGTATGCTTTTGAATTAAAGAGTTACTGAGGTCAGTGAAGAGCGGGCCCCTAATCCGCGATGAAAGGGCCAACTCTCGGAGCCTGTGAAAGACACATGTGAAGCGTGTCACATTTGCTGTGGCGTCACTACGCACAGGGAGATTCGTGAAGCCTCTGAGCGAGGGGGAGACATCTTGGCTCCAGCGTCCCGTGCAGTGGGCAGGTTTGCCAGGCCTGTTATTTCATCACTGGCTGAAGTTCAAAAATAAATACCAAAATGTTTAAAAATACCATTTTATTTCTCCTACACTGAAACTCTGGCTCTGCTAGGGCTTCGTGACTCAAGTTTAATTGACCATGTAAAAAAAAAAAAAAAAATGCTTGAAAAATACTAAATTAAAACCCAGACTGGCAAAGAGTTTTTTCCAGAATAGATCAGAGAAAAGGTAGAAGCAATGAGTCTGTGTTACAATGCCAGTGCCCTGGAAACTCATTTAGCCTAGTCTACTATGCTTTACTGCACCTACTGCATTCCCCCTCCGGGTGAGACAGGGATGTTGGCTTGTGTTAAATATATGCTCTACATTAGCACAGATAAGTGAATTCCAGCTCCTGTCCGGGACTCCTCCTTTTACTCGGATGTCATTATTGAGTTTTAGAGATTGATGAAAATGTTTCACCTTTGGAATTAAGAGCAAGAATTTCCCAGCATTGTCATTGTTCACGCAGTAACGAGAGCGATCGTTTAGCAACTGTTTCGTTGCCTAAAGATTGTTGATCGGAGAGAGAGAGAAAAAACCCCCGCTATTGGTATGGGAGAATTTCCCTTTTCCCCATTTCCGTGCGATTTCCCTCCCGCTGTAAATGGATGAGAATTGACATTTAAAAGAGGAAAGGCCGTAAAGCCTCGCTCCTCTAGTCCGCTTTGGTGCAGCTTTTTTCGGGCGGAACCCCCGCTGTTCGTACCACTCCCTTTGTTGAGGTGCGCTCGGGGTTACGTTAATGACGAGGAGGAAAAGGAGCCGCGCCTTGTTTTAATAAAGGCCTCCAGACTCGGGAACCCTGCTCCAACGTCCCCAACGCTGCAGCGCGCGCCAGCGTCAAGACGAGGAGCGGAAACAACGACAAGCAACATGGCATCCGTGTTATGTAAGGCGCTCCTGAATGAAGTTGACGGCTTTTTGCAGGTGCTTATGCAATTTCGACTTCCACAATGACGCCGGGGGGGAGAAGATTTACGATTCCGACGGAGGAATCCATTAAATATTTTTGGGGACCCCTGGCTTAAGCCCTCTGTAATCACTTTCCTTATAGCTTCCAGGTCCCGGAGGGAGAGGGGTACCACTTGGAAAATGAGAACATGTGTTATTGTTTATTTAACTGGATAAGAGTCTTAAATGGCCAGCACACACAGTTTGTTTTTTTTCCCTCATGCTTTTTAAATTAAAATCTCTTCATTAATTCATGTCCAAGCAAACTGACCAAGAAACACTCTATCGTAGAGCAGAGAGCTTCTCCGATGATCTTAAGCTCTGCGTCAGTCAGAGATGAGCGACAGGGCACATCCCCCGCTAGTTAACTTCAGAAATGAGCGACCCGTGGTTCTTGAGGGGAACACGTGGTGACCAGGCCCCGAGTGCTCGAGCATTGAAAACCGGCCGCCGCTTTGGTCCCTAACAAACACCATCTCTCTTCGCCTCTCCCAGAAGCCTCGCTGAGCAGACTGTCACTGGGGCTGCTTTTAGCGACAGCCATCTCACTTGTTGACGATGTTCGCAGTATCTTGATCATCACCGGGAGTCCTTTGTGAGAACGGGAAGATTTTGTGGCTTGTCACAGCCCGACGTTGTCGGATTTGAGAAGTCCAGTGTCCAGCCGGTGTTGGGTCGATTCATTTTTTGTTCTGCACGGCTTGGCCCGTTCTATTCCGTTATGCCAGAGTGTGTGCACCCTTAATCATTTAAACGTGATCAAGTTTATGGTTCCTTCCACAAACATTGTAATTATCATAATCAAGAATTTCAGTCTTTCCTTTCTGTGTTGTATTGATTTACAGCAGTAATCATTTTGTACAATCAGTTTACCTCTCTGGTTAACACCCTAAAGGAAATGTGGTTCACACAACAGACTCAGTACTCCAGGGCTCCATAAACCAGTTGTGTGCACTGTCTTTGCCTTTAGCTGTGTCAATGCTGCCATCTATTGGGCAGTGTGCCTGCCTGTCATGTGTTCCGAATACTGGCCAGTCAAGGAGTGTCAGGCCCGGAAGCGCATATATATTCAGCTAAAGAAAGGGTTAAATAATTGGAGGCTATATATTGAATTGCTCACAGCGGCGGATGACATCTCCATGACACCCCCGTTTGCTCTACGCTGCGCTCCAGTGCACAGAGGAGATGGAAGCCATATTACAGACTGTAGTGGAAGTGGACAACCAGAAGCAGAACTCAGTTTAGCCTGGTCTTCTGCTCCATCAGGGAGGCGGGACTCAAACTGCACCCCAAGAAATGCAACCCGCAAGGTCCGTGGGAGCCTAGTACTTCTGGAGGTTTGGTTAAAAAAAAAACTTCCAGGCCACTACATCACCAGGTGGAGACCGGGAAATGGCTCGTCTGGGATAGAGAGTACGGGCGAGACATTTCTGCTCACTACGTGAGGCCTCGTGTTAGCGCTCGCGCCCCTTCAGTCTGGACACCTATGGCAGCGATAGTGCAGTGGGAGCTTCTCTCACAGAGAAGGGCTGAGGTGAGAGAGGGTAAACCTGAGGAGCTCTTGCTTGGTTGAAGCTGGGGGTGCATGAAGGCTGCAGGCTGTGGAGTTAGCCAGGTTAGCCTTTGTTGGCCACTTTGGGGTGGCAAGAACCCTGAAGAGGCTTAGATGGTTCAACTGGTCCCTGTGTAGTCAGTATGACCATTGCTCTACTTTAGCAACGTAAGGGTTTCCATGGAAGGCATCGGACTGGAACTGGCTCAACAGGGGGCGCTGATGAGTGGCAGGCTTGTGAGCTGGAATGGGCGTACGTCCCCCTACAGGAAATGGGGCCTGTGTCCACTCACAGGGCCGCTCTCTGAGGTAGTGTAGAGGTAATATACTCCACCATCCTCCTTCCTACAAGGGGTGTATCCAGCCAGGGACTCTTCTGAGAGTGTTCCCATGGTGGGAGAACCTGCAGGGGGCATCGAGCCTAGTGAGGCGGTGTTGCCTAGGCGTTACGGGCGGGACCGACGGGTGCCCATTCGGCCCCAGGACTCCCAAATGCGCTGCGTTTGGAGGTGTAACCCCACGTAAACCATCAGCGACCAGGTTCCATCGTCCTGGCTGACATGAGGAGGTAGGGCGTTCAGCAGAGGGCTCTGGGGTGACGGAGTTCCGCAGATCATTTGCATGTGGCATACTTTTAATAGGGGGTATCTCTGCAGTGTTGTCGTTTTAATGATCTTAACACTGTAGGGAGATACGGTTTTGGATTTCCATAACCAACGTATGCCTAATGAATAATTAACCATTGAAATAGGCAGAACATTTGCTTGGGTGTTAAGTCAGCACCTGTCTTAATTGGAGGATACCCCAGTAATATGAACTGCTATTATAGTTAATTTGCACGTAAAGAAGAAGGTGTACATATTAAACAGAAACGTTCATCAGCTTCCTTTCTCCTCTCAACCGGCTCAATGCCTATTTCAGCAAGACTCGCATGACAGAACTGCCGGTCACATCGAGTTGAAGCAACCATTGTTGGGAACATATGATTCATATGCTCGGATTCTCGTTTTCGCAGAGAAGGACCGTTTTGTCGTTGACTGAAAGGTGTAAACATGTGATTCTGTCCCAGATGTGGTGTGCAATTAAGTAGCATTTAAAAAAGGGGGCTGAGTGCAGAGTTGTTACTGTTGCCTACGATGTTAAAGCTGTTGACGCTATGACAGATGTGACTGTACCGTGTTTCGTGTGCCGTTCCATGGGTGGGGGTGGGGATGCTTGGAGGGTTCAAGAAACACCACAATTTACATAAAATGCTAATTTGTGAAGCATATTTAAATCCAAAATAAAATACTTTCCACATTGTAAGTTAAAGAAATAAAAAAAATACAGGTATTGTTATTTTATCATTTGCAGAGATGTATGTGTAATAGGTACCAGTTCAATGGATAACAAAATTAGTTAGATTGATTGGATGAATGTTCGGTGTTTGCTTGGTAATTTATGCAGTGCGTATAACCTACAAATTACTATGCAATAAAATGCACAGATTAATCAGCTCTTGCCAAAAAGCAAATAAAGATTCTTAGCAACATACAGTTAAAGGAAGAACACCAATAGTGTTTGTGTGTTTAAATGATATAACATGAGACTGGCAGCCCCTTTATATGACCTTCAGAATTAAAACTGTATGCCAAATATGTTTCCAAATACCACTGAAAATAACCAAGGAAGTTCCTCTCCATTAAAAATCAAAGCTTTCAGTATGCCTTCACGGTGGTCACAGCTGAAATCTCCCTGCTGTGTTGGATTTCCATGATTAAAGAACTCTGTCCGGCCCGATGTATCTCTTCGACACCCTCTCGAGTTGCACGCCAAGGGGCCGCGCTGGTCCTGACTTTCCCCGTCTATGACATGACCATGCAGTTTCACGGGTTCCCGTGGAACATACTTCCGGGCACCACGCAAACCATGTCTTTCAAAAATCTGAATCGGCGTGCAAGCGTTCGTTTTCCCCCAGACATGCCGTGTGTTTGATCTCGCAATGCAAAGCGTAATGATAAACGGTGTCGCGGGGTAACCCTAACCCGGACCCCTCGTTTTATTGTTAGTGGCGTGTCCCCATCATGCACCACTTCAGCGGATGATGGCACACACCAGTTTTTTCTACAGCATTTTGTCAATTGCGGCAGTGATCAGCTATACTTTTTATTTTCGAATTCTTTCTGCTATGAAACGGCTGCCAGAACTGCTCTCTCGCTCCTCAGAAAGGCAGCAGCGACTGTCAGACAGGGGTAAAACGCAGCGGCCCCACCGGAGCAGGGGAAAAGTCGACCAAAGCGTTTCCCTTTCAGGGGAGCGAGGGGGGATGAGAGAGGGCAGTTGGTGGTTCTCCGTGCTCATTAGTGAGGAGCAGAGCAAAGATAAGGTCAGTACAGGCAGAAGGGCAGTTGTTCTAGATGGGAGGGATTCCAATGGATACGGAGGAGGTATCTAACTGAGAAAAGACGAGATATGGAATGCTAAATATTACACTGGCAATGCTTCTAATATTGTATTGAATGCAGTAAATTATAAAAAATTACTTTAAGGGCACAAAAATAGAACTGCCTTATTTAGTAAAACTTCTATATCTATATATTAGCCAGGACTTAAACAATATCCAGTCTCCAATGCAGCAAACGGAAAAGCAAACGGATGCTAGTGTTAACGTATTCAAATGTTGCCATGGTGAGGTCTCTGGTGAGAGGTTACGTGGGGCACCTCCGTTGTACCCGAGAGGTGCAGGAGGGAACAAACCGCATTAAAAGCTTTTTGGTTTGACCTTTCGACTGGAGTGCAAATGCTGGAATGTAATGGCAGCTAAATAAAATGACAATATAAAAGAATACAGCTCCAGACTATTATACAGTCTGAGATCATTTATTGGCCACTCACACCGAAATAACGAGGTTTACGTTTATAAAACTTTCATATCTTTGTTTAATAAATGATTAAAAAGAAGAAGAAGAAAAAAAAAAAACCCCCAAGATCTTGTTCATCATTACACGGTATACTTACTGAGAACTAAGCACAGCTGTCGCGTCAGGACGCACGCAGTGTTAATATACCCACAGTCCTATGGCGTTTCTAAAGTTCCCTGTGCTGTGTTCTCGGTTAAATGCATCTTACATAATAGGTTTACTCGCTCGCCTATGTGAGGACAATTCTCAATCGATAACCATCTGATTTATAATGCGAAATAACTAAAAAAGAAGTACATTAATAAAAGGCACAGAACCCCAGTGGCTTTGCTTAGTTTGTAGTTGTCCAGTACGTCTGGGAATACAGCATTAATGGAGCAACAGGTTACATCAATTCTCATGCTCAGCCTTCACACCCGTATCGACACAATTATTGTCTAAATGTCATTACACCAGACAGTCTTCTGTTAATCTCACAGCCCATTAACAAGAGAAAATGGCTTACTGAACTACAGTTTTATCTCGACGAGAAAGGAGAATGGCTTACAGTGGTAATACTGGGAGCGTTGTGGACGCAGTCCGGCCCTCTCAGAGACACGGAGCCTGGGGCCATCACTCGTCCGTCAGTCAGTCGTCGTTCCCGCCCCACTCGACCTCGGCCTCGTCTTCCAGCCGCAGGACCAGGTAGGAGAGCAACTGGAAGAGATTCTGCCACAGCAACATTGAGACGTAGAAGTAGATGTCGCTCACGTCAATGTCGCACACGTCGCCTGCGAAGGTCATCTGGCAGATGCAGTGGAACTTGTCCACCAGATTCCGGCAGTACCCTCCGTTGAGACAGGGGTTCGACTTGCACTCGTCCATCTCCTGCTCGCACCTGAAGTATGGAGACCGGGGCACACTGTCAGCTCGCCCGGGTGCCAAAACCGGGCGCTCCAGGTGTTGAACTAGTCACCTAAAGGTTACCAGTTTCTAATCGGCCTGCTGTGTCATTTCTTTTGGTAGATATAAAACTGTAAACTAAGATACGTCTGTTAAGCCACAAAAAATAATAACAAAAAAACAACTTGTCACCTGTCAAGAATGATGTCGGTTCTGGTTCTCAGATCAAGTTCAAATCGACAAAATGATGCTATTGTAACCGGCCCGATTCAGCCCCCAGCCTCCGGGGCTTTTACCCGCCCAAGCCCGGGATCAGGTTCTCACAACCTCCTTACAGACTAGAGAAACGATTAGCTTGTTGAGCTGAAGACTAAAGCTTGAGCTTAAGGAAATATTCATACTTTTGTCATCGACTCCAGGGAGAGACTCTCTGCAGCTCTTTCTCAACTACACTATAAAAGAGGATACGTTGGAAAACACAAATTAAGACTAAGACTAATTAATGGAAATTGAGTAGTCATTGGACAGAACAAAGGGCGGTTCTCACCGGAACTCAGTGAACCCTGACGGGCAGTCACACATCTGGACCGAACAAAGGGCGGTTCTCACCGGAGCCCAGTGAAGCCTGACGGGCAGTCACACATCTGGACAGAACAAAGGGCGGTTCTCACCGGAGCCCAGTGAAGCCTGACGGGCAGTCACACATCAGGACAGAACAAAGGGCGGTTCTCACCGGAACTCAGTGAACCCTGACGGGCAGTCACACATCTGGACAGAACAAGGGGGGGTTCTCACCGGAGCCCAGTGAAGCCTGACGGGCAGTCA
>JAOYSI010062206.1:690-23659 GCA_025775065.1 Hiodon alosoides | reverse complement strand
TTACATCCCAGTGCTTCCAGTGGAGCCTTTTTCTCATCACAGTTGAGAAAGGTGACCACAGGGCACAGGTAGAACAAGCACTTATGGCACTTATCATTGCCTTGAAAAGTTATTTAAACAAAGATGTGCAATAGTGTGAGTCACACTAAAGCTTAACCTCAATCTCCATTAATACTCCTTAAAATGTGGATTGTTGATTAAATTATTCTTAATTAAATATTTGACCTACCTCTTTGTTTATGCGTGTATGTGCATGGGCTGGGTCTGGAGCTGGAGTTAGTGGTTGTTGTTTACCAGGACCACATAAATTAGTCGCATCAAAAAATGATTACACATGTAATGAAAACATTAATTTAATTTTTAGCATTTAATATTAAAGCATCACACCATGAAATTATAAGAGAACCAAACTAAAATATTAATATGTATTTGTTGCCCCCTGCAGGCTCGCCCTATTACTACAGCTCCGCAACACGCACCGCGCCCCCGACCACTGCTGCCTATGATCACCTCTAGTAATCTTCGTCTTTACACCGGCAGCTTCCTCCGAGAAAGTTTCGCCCAAAGTGGTGCCCGAAATTGAAGCACCAGACTCAACAGGATTCAATAACGCCAAAAGTATTTATTTTTAGCCGATTTCCCATATACAGAGTGACTCCCAGTCTTAGGTCAGACACATTCTGCTGTTTTAGTTTCTCAAAGTACCTCACACAAAAATGTTTAACTAGTTTCTACCTGGCACTGGTCTTCTAGTTTTTGGCATGATGTTGTTTATTTCTTTTACAAGATTGTTAGTGTATGTCAAAGAGTTTGCAATACTGTCTTGATGACTGGTGCCAAGGTAACAAGATAAACTGGGAGCCCATGGTAATTAGTCAGCCTTGGGTTGACCATGACATGGTTTATGCCTGCATTTGGGAGGTTACTGTTAAAGAGTTTATTTTTCTCCAAAGACATTGGTTAGGAAATGTGCTTGTTTTAATGCCTAGGATGTGTAGCATCTTCGTCAAAAGTACTCGAGTCTCTTAAACCCTTAGGAAGGTGGTCACTGTGCCATAGGCCATTTAAAACTTAAAGCACAACCAAATTTAGGTGAGACTAGCAAGTATTGACCGTTAGCGCGACCCATACCAGGACTGGCAATCCCAGTTTTTGAGTCTTCCTGCATTTTAAAGACACATTTCAATTAACAAGTGAGGAGACTCTCGGCCCAAGCAGTGACCTCAATCAAAAAATGAAGAGGTGCGGAAGTACAAAAAACAGCACACTCTGTGGACCTGTCGAGAAATGTTGTTTCAGCCACAGCCTGAGTGACAGATAAAACAGACCACAATGTTTTGTACACATTTTTTGCACAAAGGAGGCTTGCTACGTGAACAGTGGTTTTTACGCTCTTTTTTTAGTATGTATATAGCATACGTTGCAAAATGTTCTAAGGAAGACGAACAGGTTTAAAATTAAGAACATTTTTGGGCAGTAATAGTGTGGACAAATGGGATAAAATATGCAAGAAACAAAATCCTTTTTTGTCAAAAATATTACAATTTTTTGCCTTCTATGAGGATGTTCTGAATATGCTGTCATGCTAATGTTTCATAAGACCTCTCCATTTGTTTTTCTTATATTGTTATTAATATTATTAAGAATGTAAATAAGCTATTTCTAAAGAATTATTTTAATTAAATAAAGCATGACAATGTAATTAGACTTTGTTTATTTATTTTTTACAGTGTCTGTCTCTACCTTCACAATGATAATCAAAATTGTGCTGCTGAAACTCTTTGCTGGCTATGTGCTTCCAGAGTAAAGAAAGTTTAAACCTGCCTTGATCTCATCATCGTTTGCAGATATTATTCGTTGCTGCATTCCAGTTATAGTGATGAGGCTAAACACCATCTTAAAGAGAAGACTTTCCACTTCCATCTTCTCCATGGTGGTCAATTGACCCCCTGTTGTGGCACCTCAAGTATGAGGAACCTGTGCATTACCTGTCCAGTACCATTTGGATAAATGGAAAAGGGATTTGTTTTTGTTCTTGAGAACAGAGACTTTTATGAGGATCAGAGGTCAAGTCACTGTGCCGTTGCTATCAGAAACCACACGTTTGTTGTTGCAGTGAGATACTGTATCGTTTTGGAAAGAGGCTTAGCTCAAATTAACCATGACGGTTCTTTGGAGATTAACTTTGTCTCCTAATGACATTGTGATCATCAGGTACATCAACATCAAATGACTGAATAAATAAAATAAACAAAAAAGTTGTAGACCAAAAAATTATAACATTCATAAATAAACTTTCCTTATCACCAATGTATTGATTTTGTTACAAACACCTCATATTGTATAGAACAACTACCTGCAAAAATTATGAAGTCTGAGTAGAACTTGGGTATCAAACTGCCTGTATTTCAAAGGCTATGCATTAAACATTCAAATCCATTTGTTCACTAGCTTCCGGTTGCTAATAACAATTAATAAAGTTCAATTCACCTGTTATTTCAAAAATAGGTTAAAAATACTATGGCTTCCATTACCAGTATTCTGCATTGGTCAGCAGTCAAGGAAACCACAACTCTGTAGATAGTCAGATTCATTAGCTGGCTGGAGTAGGCTACATGCTCGGTAGTAACGTTGTTGTTAATGCCTAAGAAATGCCACATAGTCTGGTATAAAGATAGATAGATACAAATTTAGTTTGTTTATATGTTTTACTGAAAAACTACTCAACACATCCATTTTTCTTAACCTTTCTTCAGAACAATATTACAGCATTCGTTTAATGTTTTCTTTATAATAACTCGAATGATTATGGCAGAAGTTAAAGGTCTACATCTAACTTTATGATTGTAACCTTTATTGTTTTTCTTTCCTCCGACGTCGGAAATTGAGAAACAGAACAAAATTTGGAAATTATGGATGGGACTTACTTGATACCATTCTATAATGTTATTCTGTTAACGTTAAATTCACTCGTTTTGTTAACCGTTAACGGTCTCTAAAGAACGTTTATACACTGGTAGGTGTGTAGTGTCGGCTATGAATCTAAATATACGCCTCATCCGCAGGTTGAAAATACGGTAAATTTCTTACAAAACGTTATTACGTTAGAAAAAGATCCGGCGTGTAATACATTTTCTACAAATGCTTTGATTACATTGAAAAAAGTATTGCATATTCGGAGACACAGTGAAGGTCCTTTTCATGGCACAACGGACTCATCAGGACTCTAACGTCGCGTCATTCAATGATTCACATCATATGATTCTGAATCGTGAACAGACGACAGAATTTTAATCTTGAAAGATAAAGATTAATACGAATTTAATAAAGTTATTAGCCGTGGATGCTTTCAGACAAACGTGCATTCATTATAAAGGTAGTGTTTTAAATAGCAGGCCTAACGACGGTAGCCTACTGCTCTGGCATCCAGTGGCATATTTTCTACAAGTCAGCAGTTTAACAGCGAAAGAAGAGGACAAAAGCAATGATCCTAGAAACACGCGCATCTGTTTAATTTCCTTTTTTATTTTCTGCACCATGTCGTTTTATTTGCAATTATTTCCCCCCATTCCCGGACTTATTAGTACACCGCCTTAACGAGGCTACGGTTCGACGATGCCACTGCCCACCTGGACCCACCAGCCGGATTGCGCATGGCTTGATGGATAGCCTTTCTTCACGGCGAAACGAGGCAAAATACCACCTTAAAACGACAAAAGGAGCGAAATGAGAAAATAACTAGAACAATTTGTCTATTTTTACGCACGAACTTTGACATTAACAGTTATGCACAACTATCATATTAATATAGTTATCGTATTTGTTAAAAAGAAAATACCATCAAATTAAACATTTGTTCTCGTGGTTTTAAAATTGAAAATACGCTTTTAATAAAATAATTTAAAAAGCTATGCTTTTTTTCTCGAAAGCTTATAAAATAAAAATAAAATTGCGGGTTAGGATATTTAATCGGTTCGTAATTCATCGACTTCCACCGTGGCACAAGCATGTAGCATAAATAATAAGGCCCGTTGGGCACAATTCCATCCAACCAAGACGAAGACCTAGTAGCCTTGTTGAAATGCATTCGGAAATGGACTCGGATTAAATGAACCAATTTTTAACATGCTCCTAGATTCACGAACTGCTACAAAATGTGTATTCATATAATAGCTTATAAAGTGTGGTCAATTGTACGTAGGATCCAGCAGTACACGAATAATTGGTATCGAAGCATTACTTTTGAACACTGCAGATGCATTGCAGAGTGTCATTAAGAATGCATTGGTGTTCTAACTCAGATTTGTCAGATGATTTCTGTAAATTCATATTCCTTTGCTCTGGGCAACTTTTAAACCCCTGAAATGTCCCATTTTATCATTGTTATTATGTTCCTTTATATTTCTACATAAAAAGATACACTCTGCTATTGCAAAGTCGGTACAGATGGATATTTGCTCCACTCACCCAGCAACCCAGCTCTCCCTTCTTCTGGGTATCCCCCTGCTCAGCCTGGAAGTTAAACTGGGATGCTAGCGACGCATGCACTCCCGCTGTGTGAACGTATAGAAAACAAATCACACAAATGCTTGTATTTTTTTTTATTGGGCAAGAAGAGCTCTTTGCAATCTCCCCAAAGCCAAGATTCAGTGCTTTACTGACAGAACTTTTCCAGAACAATAGTGACCAGAGAAGAAAAAAAGAAAACAGCCGACAGTCTAAAAACAGCCACTGGCTGTTAGGGGATATTTCCTCCTCAGATGATCTCCACCTTATTTGCACTGGCGTCCCCTGTGCCTACTACTGCTGTGGCTTTGGCCGTGGCACCATTCGTAATGAGACTGGAAACACAATACGGGCATTAGGCCGGAACAGTCGAGGGGGAATAAAAGCCAGACGGACCGAAACTGCGCAGGGGGAACTACAGCTAGCGCAGCGTGGAACTCGGCCCGGTGCGGGCGGGCGTGATGTTGCTATCATTACTGGGACAAAAAACGACGAGAGGCCCCTTACCTCAGCTCCTGCCAAAACGGCAATGCGGAGTGTGTGTGGCGAACAACCACAGAACGACAATTTAGGCCTTTACACCCTTCTGTCCCGAATCAGCCAGCTGGAAATTTCCTTGTTTGTCCCTTGCCTGAGACAGTGGTCAGCAAACACTAGCACTCAATGAGCATTGTTAGCCAGAGAATACACACTAAATGAATCACAGACATGAATTGCCCACACCGAATGCAGTTTTAACGTTTTTTAAGCAGTGTAAATACCTCTGAAAATGTTGTGTGTTCACATTAAATGCAAGAACGGTTGTTGTATCTTCCTTCTTCAAATAAAGACTTGGCCTAACTTAGTGATTTTGACTAAGTCCCATTCAAATTAAACGCTTTTTTTTATCTTACAAAGATCCCCACCCGACTAAATGGAACAAAGAATATAACAGATTAAGAGCAAAGTCTGGGACTGGTGCTCTATGTTGGAGATGAAAGGCGAACAATTGTCTCCATGTTGTCATAAAATCCATAGGCAGTATAGAAATGTTACTTGTGTGAAAGGTCTGTCTCTAGCTTTCCATCCAGTGGAGGTCTACCAGTGGAATGTGTGGCGAAGGCAAGGAGAACTGTCAGAGCTGAACAACAGCTGCTTAGATTGTTAATACTAGTTGATACCAGGGAAAATTGTTTTTGTACTAACTTATTCTCCCATTAACCATCCTAAAGTGGCTCAATTTTAATACACAGTGTGAATTATGTACAGATATGTAAGGAGGGGACAGAGACTGGCTGCCAGGCCCTTGTAACAGAAATTTGTGCGGCCCTTGGTTGACTTTCTGACCTTTGCACAAGCCACTGGAGCATGAAGCATATCTAAAAACTTCAAGAGTAACAGGCATGTGCATGCTGCTTTACCCAACTGATTTTTTTAAATAGGCTAGGCACTAACTTAGAGGGTAGTGGATACTTAGAGGTAGACTTAACTCAAAACATCTATTTTGCCTTTTATGGCTGAAACCTAGCAACCTATGGTAAAGAAGCTGCATACACACCCTGTTCTAGGTTGTGGCAATAGGGGTGTTTTTTCTAACGTTGCTCTCTGGGATCTCGAGTCCTGAGTTAAAGACCCGGTATGGAAAAGTTAAGGTACCGTCAGTGTGTGTGTGAAGACATTTCCATGATCAGACATTTATCTAAATTGCTCTTCTGCAAAGGTTACATCAAGGATATGGCAGTATACATGTAAATGTTAAATTCTTATCCATGCTGACTCCAAACAACGGTGTCCCCTAAGGAAATGATTTGATGCTTCTCTGAATCATAGAATTAGAACTGTAGAAGATGCAATTGGCCTTGAATATCAGCGATAGAAAAGTTGGTGTGGGGCACATGGTGGGGGGGGGGGGTAAATGCATGAGCAAAGAAGGAATGAGGAGGAAAAGGAAGTAAAATGGACAAAGGGAAAGGGATTAAAGGAAAAGCAGGGGAATGGGGTGGACGACGTGGACAACAATATAACGGGAGGAGACAGGAGTGAAAGGCAAGGGCTGGAGGGGACCCAGAGAGAGCGCAAAGTGGAACACACGCGGCTCAGTGTTGCGTGTAGCCGCTTTGCTCCGCGAGCTAACTGGCGTGCTAAAAAACACTCACCTCGAGTAGACAAGGGAGACAGAGAGGGAGACAGAGAGGGAGACACTTTACAACGGGGGGAAAAACAACAGACAGCGCAGCGCGTGAGGAGAAGAGAGGATTCAAGAGGCTGAGCCAGAGGAACAGCGACTCTTGCTGTGAGGATTACAGTGACTAAGAAGAGGTCTGTGGGGGGCAGGGGGGTTAACATGTAAGAAGAGGTGGAGTGCATGCTGCTGAAGAGGGCGACAGAGTGGAATAAGAAACACACAGCCAGAGGCAGCGCTCATGTCAAGGATTGTGAGAGGGACGGGGGCTTGTTCAGAATTGCACAAGCATCGGTCAGTCTCCTAACGGACAGAGTGCCCCACTTGCCTTTTTAATTACTCAACCAGCCCTGACAGACCTCCGCGAAGCTTTTAAAAACCCATGAAATGAAAGGGGAGGCAAAAGACAGGAGGGAAGGAGTGAACAAAGGCTGAAAACTTGGGGACGAAAGGATGCAAGTGACCCCATCATCACTTTTGTGTCAAGTAGGGAATAAAAAAAGAGACCGAGCACAAATTTGCCCATGTTTTCACAGCCCATAGGTTGCCTTGGTCATGACCTTATGCTGACAACCCAAAGGAATTACACGCTTCTGTTCATTTCAAACAATTACCAAATTCAGAGTAAAATCAAATTAGGCAATTTAACTGGAACATTGACCACCTGTATTTTTATATTTGATTTTAAATAAACACTCAGAAAAGTAAACATAAAAATTTTATTTAAAAAAAAATAAAATAAAAAATGATAATTTTTTGTGGGTTTTTGATACATTTCTTTGAAAGCTCAAACTGTGCCAAGATGAGAATGTATATTAATAGGTTGTTTAGCTTGTTTGGCTATCTTTGGCCAAACTGAGATTGTGAAGTTCACGGTTGTGTTTGTGGACGCAGACCACTAAAAACACATTCTTTCTCTTATTTCACCATCTTATTCCTTTTTATAAAAGGTTTATTTGCTCACTCAATTAATGATTTGGGGTTTACTTTCATGCACTTGAGACCAATGGCAAATTTTAATGATATTCCTTTCAAACATATTGATAAAATATTCGGTGTCTATCTATGTTTCTAAAATAAATAAGAGATTTATATGCTAAAAATATTTTGCATGTAAATGTCCACAACCACAATCACATTGGGGTTCAGGGATTCTCTATGCCTTAAGCCTTTGACTTTATCCATTTATACAGCTCCCTCTTGTGGAAAATATAAAATATTACACTCAAACAGGCGTTATTCCAGAAAAATGTCATGATCTTCAGTAAAATCTACCGTGTCGAAGGTCTGAAGCGACCGGAGAGAGTCGACACCGGTGGAGTGTTTGCGCCTTTTTATTGGCATTTTAAATCACACAAAATGTAAAAAGACATCAACTCAAACAAACTCAAATGAATTGCCACATTGGACAAAACAAAATAAGCCACTTTCAAATATCTAAAAATAAATAATAAATACTATTAAACCTCTCCATGAGCAAAAACCACCATAGCGCCACCAATCGTGCCCCCCCCGCCCCCGCCCCCGCCCCCATCCCCATCCCCATACCCACGCCCCCACACCCCCCAGACTCCTCCAGTCCACCCCCCCTTTAGTCAGCTCTTCTGACACTTTTATTGTCTCTTTGATTGCATGCACACAGGTGCGTAATGAGGTCCTTAGGGTGGGTGCTGCCCACCCAACAGCATCCCTGTCCATCAGCCCAGCTCTGTGAGTGTTCCCCTGGCTTGAGGGTTTGGCTCCAGGCTGCAACACATCAGGATAAAAGATCTCAGGGCCCAAATAATCCCATATGCTCCCTTTTTTTGGTAAATTTAAGTTGCTGCTTTGCCTGCTGTACCCTAATAAACTAAAGAGAAACAGACTTTATGAATATACTCCTGCCCCTCAATTCCCATAGATAGTGAAGGAAGTATAGATGTATAGACACATTCCTTTTTTGCAGCTGTTTTATCGAATACAGACTCAATCCCTACTTTTTTGGCCTCTGTTATTACAAAACTTGGTGAGCTACTCGCTTACCGCCAACCAAATGTTTAGGGTGCCATAGGCTGGTATCTGCCGATGCTAGTTTTGCATTGCTGTTAATCGGTTCATGTTGTCGGAGTTCAGTATTGCTGCAAAAGCCACATTTCTCATTATTACGTATATTCCTTGCTCTGTGTAAAGCCTGTCGTGAGCTCCGTTACTCATGGCATCTCCTCCACTGTTTATCTCTTTCTTTAAAATTAAAATTTAAAATGTTTTGTGTCCGTCTGGGAAATCGTAACACAACGCCGTGTACACCGGTTTGTACAAAACACACTAAAAACGTAGGGTTTTGTGTGTGTAAATTACCTACCCACGCCGAAAGTTAGTACCACGCTGTAGAGTCTATTGATTGAACTATCTGATGACAAACGTAATATTGCACTGCATGAAGACTCCAGCGTTTTTAATAGCCACCAATGCAATGTGTACTCCAACACTGTAGGTGACGGTAATATGAAACCTAGGTAAGAACTTGTGAAGTAGAGAAAAAAAAAAAAACTAGTGCGTCACTGTTCAGCGACGGCTTTGTTCCGTACACGGCAGCATACGGCTATAACACCCTCCCTAAAACCGCTTTAATTTGCTTGACAGCCACCAACGATTTATCGTTGTTTTATTTGGTCTAAAAAGTAACTAGGCATGCCTAAGTCAAAGAATTTAAAAGCCTTTCTGGAATCTTCTTTGAATGAGATTTTTAAAGCAACCGTGAGCGACATATTGGAGTCGGTGGAAGAGACCTTGTCGGAATATCAAGGTAAAATACACCGGATTGAGAATGAGAACGAAGACCTGCGACGAATGCTGCAAAAACAAGACGTCGAAAGTATTTCACCGTCAGTGGAGAAGGGTAAGTAACTACAAGCAAAACGGGCCAGTACAACAATGTGCTAGTTTGTTCACT
Source organism: Hiodon alosoides (assembly GCA_025775065.1). NCBI lineage: Eukaryota > Metazoa > Chordata > Actinopteri > Hiodontiformes > Hiodontidae > Hiodon > Hiodon alosoides. Next base: position 14,060 of record JAOYSI010062206.1, on the reverse strand, counting down.
GTTTTAATTTTACTGCCCTTTGTTTTGGCGAGGGGGATGGGCAGATGTCTCGCTGCTTAGCCAGTTAGCTACCACTTGAGTTATCTAGCACAACTACCTTAACTCGAAAAATGTAGATTGGAGATTAACAGCGGCGTTATTAAGGTGTAATTTCAGGGGAATTAATCGATAATAGTGGAAATACGCATTCTGAGCTTTAAGTGATCTCATCTGTTCTAAATCAGTGGATATTTTAACAGAAAAAGTTTTTTAATATTAAGTATATTTTTATGACTATGATTTATTTGTTGAGGTTTAATTATGTGAAATTAGTTTAACTTACAATAGTCCTGCTCTATGTAAAAAGTAAGTAATTCTCCGTTTTTCTACCTCCATTCGTTTCTTAGCTGTTCCAGAAGTTTATAGGATAGCAGGCACATAAGAATTTTTTATTGATATAAGGTGAGATACCATGAGTCTCGTTCTGCTGTCTACATCTTACAGGAGCTGAAAGGAAGCCTCTTCATCTTCCCAACACAAGAAGGGCTGTGCTAAAGGAAACCAGTGTGAAGCTGTCTCCAAGCATTGTCACGCCGCAGAACGTCATGGAGCAACACAGTTACCAACCCAGGGAGCTTGGCCCCTCTGTGCAGAAGTCATCGCCAGAGCGCAAACACAATCCTCAAACGCACAACACGCAGCGATCAACCCGCTACCGGAGCGGTTCTGACATGGCAAAGTCAGCGTTTACAGTTCCTTACGTGAAGGACGACCCTGATCTAGACAACGGCTGTGCTATGGATCTTACCAAGAACCCCTCCCCGCTCAATCTGGCACACAAGCAAATTAAATCTGAGAGTAGTGACCTTGACTATGTCAATCCAGAACAATATGCCAACCCGCAGCCAGCCCGTGGCCCCCAGCTGGACTCCACAGACTGTGACATGAGAGTGACCATTGTGTCTGACACCCACATGAGCCTGGAGTCGGGTGAGGACGAAGACGCGCCTGCAGGGAAGTCTGAACCAGAGAAAGAGCTGGATGGAAGTGAGCCGCGTTGTGGTGATGCAGGTGAGACGGTCGGTAAAGTGGAACCGGAGTTTGCTGCCGAGGATCACCTGTTGCAGGAGTACCCCGGCGCTGGGATGAGTCCAGCAGGAGTGAGTGGTGAGGGCACCGAGTGCGGGCAGCTGGACGAGTGCAACTCTAGCTCCCTTCCGGGCTCTGTGTCGGCCCTCAACCCAGACGCGTCGGAGTTCATCCGAAACCTGCAAGGCTTCTACCACTGCAACCTCTGTGAGAAGTCTTTCAGCAGGTTGGGGTCGCTCAACATTCACCTTAGGAGTCACAGTGGTGAGAAGTCTCACTGTTGCCCCTACTGCGGGAAGCGCTTTGGCCGGGCAGATCTCCTCAAGGCACACAAACGCACTCACACGGGAGAGAGACCATTCAGCTGCAATTTGTGTGGCAAGAGTTACGGACACCCGGGCCAGCTTAGAATACACAAGCGAGTTCACACTGGAGAGCGACCATATTGCTGTCCTCACTGTGGCAAAAGATTCAGCGAACACAATCAGCTCAAGGTTCATCTCCGAACTCATACTGGTGAAAGGCCGTACAGTTGCAACGTATGTGAAAAGACCTTCAGTAATGCTGGGAACTTAAGAATTCACCAAAGAATTCACACCGGCGAGAAACCATATTGTTGTGCTCAGTGTGGGAAGAGGTTTAATGGAATGGGTGATCTCAAGACGCATTACAGAGTTCACACAGGAGAGAGACCATACCATTGCGATCTGTGTGATAAGACTTTTAGTCAGGCTGGACACCTGACCATTCACAAGAGAATGCATACAGGGGAAAAACCTTACAGTTGTACAGAGTGCGGGAAAAAGTTCAGTGTGGCAAGTAGCCTCAAGTTGCACCTGAGAACTCATACAGGAGAGAAACTCTATAGCTGTTCCTACTGTGGGAAGAGCTTCAGTCGATCTGGACATCTTAAAAGGCATGAACAAGTTCATACGAAAGAAAAACTGTACTTCTGTAGCCACTGCGGAAAGAGCTATAGTGATCAGTCAACTCTCAAAAAACACCTGAAAATTCATTCAGGTGATGAAGCCCTTACTTAGCAAGGAGAGTTTCACTGGGTCTGACGTGTCTAATAACCGTCAACAAGTTCATACAGAATAAGCCTAGTAATACTTGTACAGTATTTAAGTGTTTCTACAGGAAGACAAATCTTTGTGCTGTATCCAATATGAGTCTTAACGTAGGACCCCTACAAATAGTTTGTGTAGCCTGACAGTTTTGGGGCGTTATGGATGTATTTAGAACCACTCTAGGTTGCAGTCTGAAACTTAAATCCTTGACTTTAAATGTACCATAGATAGGCTATAGAATTAATCTTCATCATGCAATACTACCGTGTTGTACAAAGACAAATGTAAAAAGACTTTGGTCCTCAGGCTGAAGGAAGCTGATATGTTAATTCATTTAGTTTGGTTGAAGTTTTTCATGAGTTGCACCTATTTGATGTTCTAGGACATTTGTGGATATACGGAAAAGATTAATAGTATCTAATCATTTTAACATTTCCTCGCAGGTGAGGTAATTAACGGACGCATACATAATTTAGACACTGATAACCTTTTCAAAATTCAACAAAATAAAAGGTTCATAAGTGTGTATGAATGAAACAGTTTAGTGCTGTATTAGAAGTGTGCTTAAAAATTGAGCCAGGTTTGAAAGCCAGAAAGTGTATTTGTACTCTTAATCAAAATTAAAACATGAAAAGCTAATCTGATTTGTGCCTTTTATAATATAGGGTTACCACCTATTTGTCTTATGGGTTGTTTGTTTTTCCATATCAAAATATGTTTGTAGCATCACTTTAACTTAGTCACACTGTGGTCAATTCCCTTGTCTAGCTGTGACTGAAACACTATGGGTTAAAATCATGTTCCAAAGCTTCAGGCAAATGCACAACTGCAGGGTGAGATGAGACCTTCATCGGATGTTCCTCCAGGCCTGCTTTGAACAAAGATGTTTCTATTGATCAATGTTTCTGAACAGCGGTGTTTAGCAGTACACATCCTAACTTGCCACCCGGTGCCTGTTGGTCACATAATCAAAGCGTTCAAGCCTCTATTTGATTTATGTAATTCAAAGGAACCTGGTAATTATGTGACCTCGCATCTCGGTTGACTTCTTGCTAAAGTATAAATTCATGGGATCCAACTCCTGATCAGTCATATCAGTCAGAATAAATCACTGCTCAATGATGTTTTTTTTATATTCAACCAATCAAAACCAGTAAAGGGTGCTAAAATGGGAATCGCTAATAATATCACAAAAAATATACTAATACTGTTTGTTTATTATTTTGAATGTCTGAAACACTGAACATCTGTAACTGCTGTACTTGGGGCCCCACCCACAGCCAGGATGTCATTGTGCACCTGAATGTGCTGCGTTTATGCTTGCTGTGGAAATGCCCAATAAATGGTGCAAACCGTCCTTCCGCCTTCCCGTGCCATGTAGAGAATGCATTGCGAACGCAGAGTCCTCATCTGAACTGGTTTCTTTGTCAAGGGCTTGGCCTCTACACACTCTGCCCCCCCGGTTATTTTGTTGCTTTTATCAGGTAACTGTTCTATAATAGCCTTAGATCTGCTGTATTTCTCACAATGATTTAGCTTCCCACAAGCTCTGCACATTTTCTGTCTTACTGGGCAGCCGGCTTGTCATGAAGAAAAAGTTTGTGATCGGTATTGCATACGTTGCTGTAAAACAATCTGGCATTAATTGTTTTGTTGTTGAGAGTTGGTCTGTAGAAGTTATTCTTTGTTTATGCACTGCACACTCTTTTTGTTATTTTGGAGATCGTGAATACGTTGTCTTTGTTTAACTCGAGTTTCAGCCATTTCTCACGCTCTGCCAGAGTGTAATTGTTTCAGCATCATTGTACCGTCCTTTAGAGCCAACCAGTGTAGACAGGAGGAATTGCAGCTTAGATTTATTTGCGATATGATTACTTTGTCTACCTCGAGATCACTCGTTAAGGCTGGTAAGCATCCAAGGCTTCAAGCATGTTTTATCTGGCTTGTCTGAGGCGGACGTATTCAGCTTTGTTACGACACTATGGTATTTAAATACAGCTCCGGTTTCAGGCAACATGTCATATGTCATTATCATCGGGCACTGCATAATGTCGCTCTTTAACGTTTTATCTTTAATGTCTAAAGCCACAAGGAAGTTTTGGAATCGTCGATTCCATTTTTCCTGCAGCATAGGAAAGACAATTAAAAAAAAGTTTTGCCTTTGTTCCAAATAATAGAACTTTATTAACTGACGGTTCTCTTTCTCAATTAAAATTTTCAGGGAAATTTTCAAACACTGCAAAATGTTGGGTTATTATCATAACCATGGTTCCTTGAAATGGAAATATTAACCATCACTAATGGGTTATTTCCATAAAGAACCCAAAAATATCTGATCAGGCACCTGTAAAAAAAAATTTTAATTTTAAAATTATTTTTTTATTATATACTTCTGAGCCACTGTGGCACCTGAGTAACCACAAAGACTGATGGTTGATTTTTTTATTTTAGGGTACCACAGTTCTGATAATAACCCAACGAACTCTCTGAAATACGAAATATTCCCAAGCTAAGGACAGCTGTCAGGCTCTATGCATGTCAATTGGCCAGCGCTCACTAGTCAATTGGCTCTGGCGAGATTGGCTTCAGAAACCATCCTCAGCACACTGGTACCAAATCCAGGTGCAGCCGCTAGAATCTGGTGAACAGGTGCTAACTCACCTAGACTGCAGCGTTGCAGATGTTGCTGACTGATGCACCCTGGAAAATCACCGAGGTGGCCCCTCGTGGAATGGTCCGTAACGCTCTTAGGCGGAGGAAGCTTGCCGAGCTGATACGCCATCTCCATCACATCTGTGAGCCAATGGGACAGCCACTGCTTAGACAGAACTTAGCCTTGCGACTGAGACTCATAACAGACAAAGAATTGTTCTGACTGGCATAAGCTCTCCATTCTCTCCACGAAGTTTGCTAGCGCTCTCGTTGGACATGGCTTTGCCGAGGCCCCCTTCAGAGGCCAGGCCCCCTTCAGAAATTGGGCTTCAGGAAGCCAAACTACTGCGTGCAGCTCTAGTTTTTGTGGTGCCCATGCCACAGAGGCCCTCATACACCCTGCACATTTTGGGTGCACTGATCCCAGTTTTCCAGAAGGTCCCAAGAAAAGGGACCCTGGGCCTTGGGCAGCAAAGTACTAAGACCGCTGCTTTTCCTTAGTCAGAGCTATTGAGTGGCGGTCCGAGCCCCGATGCCACTGAGTACGCTCGCCTGTGTGGGATGACTCCAGCCTTCCCCCTGCTGGCAAATCCAGGGGATGGAGGTTGTGCCTGCATCAATAAGCGGAGAAGCCGTTTGCCAGTGAAGCAGGCTAAGCCATGTATCCACATTAGCGGCGAGAGCTCTCTCAGCAGGGAAAGCAACACTGACACGGTCTCTTCAGACTCAGGGGTCCTCCTCTTGTCCCCTAAAACCCCCCAAAGCAGCCAGCGAGAAAGTCGTCATGCTGCTCGTCATGCAAACAGCCTCAAATGAAGTGCGGGTGATGGTGGGGAGGCATCACTTTTGGCTGAATTATGAAAGCAAATACCTGTTAATAGATTTCTGTAATCTTGTGGTTTTTTTTCATTAATGGTTTATTTTAATGTTTGCAGGGAAGCCTACCTGAGTATGAATGCTTCACAGGATCAGGTGATGCATGAGTTACATGAGATACATACGGTACCTAACAGATGTAACGACATAACCATTCAATAGTATGCTAGGCTAGCTTTTGTCCACAACCCATTTCTATGATTACCAAGAAGACAGGTACAGAATTGAATGCTATGCTATTTACATTTAATCTAGATCAACACATTTTAACTGACACATTTTTAAGAGCCAAAATAACTTGTTGTTTCTTTTCCACTAAAAACCATTTAGTACAAAATATAGGCAGGATCTTAATGTTTCCTTTCCTAATATAACAGGATACTGTGCCTAAAATACATTGAATCTTTTTCTTACATTTGGGTTTGCCAAAAGATTTTATAATTGGGTTGCATTTTGGTATTTATTATCTGAATGATTTTGAAATCTTGTACTGCTCATTAACGTTGATGTAACTTTTTAAATACAGTCCACAATTATTGTTCATTATTATCATGATTAAAACTCGACAACAACAGCTTGTGCTCGTCTAAAACTTGGGGAGACAAATACATGGACAAAAGGTGATTACATATTTTCTTTCCTCTCAGGGCCCACCTTGGACTGGAGGGGTTTGTTGAGCATTACCCTTACAGCCACAGCAGTGCAAATCAGATAGTTTCTCCCTTGACAAGTAGAGCATTGGCTGAATGCTGCTACTGATGTCCATGAACCCAAAAGCGATGTAATGGATGTAACAACGAAACACATCTGGAGAGAAATAGTCCTGGAACGGGAAGAGGGCCACCGGGGGGAAGTAATTGACGACAATGATGGCCAAGATAATGAGGACCATCCTGAAGGCCTTCTTCTTAACGGGATGCATCTCGTCCCTGCCTGGACCAGACCTCCTCAAGGCGCACAGTATAGAGATGTTGCAGAAGGCCATGAAGGTGAAGGCGGCCAGGATCATGACCGTGAAGGCCTTCTCGAAGTTGGGGATGCTGCCGTAGCACTTGGCCGCAGCGTAGACCAGGGTGATGAGCCAGGCGGCGGCAGCAAACACGCTGCGGTGCCGCCGGTCCTTCAGCTCAGCGAAGGTGATGGGGTGCAGGACAGCCATGTAGCGGTCCAGGCAGATGCAGGAGAGGAACAGCGGGGACGAGTCCTTCACGCCATAGAAGAAGCGCAGCACGTACCAGGTGCTCTGGGTGGTCAGGTACATGATGTTGGCCAGCTCTAGGGGGGGAATGAGGCAGAAAAAAGTGTCCAGAATGGCCAGGTGCATGATGAAGATGTCGGAGGTGGAGGAGTCCTTGTTCCTGCGCAGCAGCCAGAGGACCATCACGTTAGCCGGAATCCCTAGGAACATGTTGACAAACTGCAGGCCAAGGTAAAAGAGGATGACTGCCGGCATTTTTCTGCATCCATCGAACATGGTCATTTCGGCAGCTGTGGCGTTTGATGGCTTGTGGATGTAAATGAGGGATGAGTTGAGGTAGATAACCTCCATGGTGGCTTGACAAGAGGCTCTCAGATAACACCGATCAGGTTATCTCCACCTGAACACAGGGTAAACCTGTATTTTCTGTTAAGAGAAAACCAGAAATGAAATATAATTTCTGCATAAAGGACATTTTCAAGGTGCCAAATGGTAATGTGTGATCCAATTGAGACATTATGCTTCTGTAGGCAGTATAAATTGATTACATTTTGTTAAAATTAATAAAAACGCTGACATTATCAGATTTTCCGTTTGACCTGGATCCGTTATTATTCATTTTATGAATATCGACTGAGCGCACATAGTTCTTAATCGAACTTCAAACCATTTAAGAATCATAATATGGTTTGTACCGACACACACACACACAATTCCGTCTACTGAGACAGGACAAGTCATATTTAAATTTGCACCGCTGTTATTCAGACTTCTGAAATATTCGCCTATTTCCTACCTTCTCAACTCCCTCCTCCGATAACATACTCCAGTTTGGATCAGGTTCCAAACAGTGGTGCTACTTTTTCAAACGGTTAGCTGCACAATCAATCTTTAACTTCTAGTCTTCTATTCTGCAAATATACCTCTTTGCTCCGTAAACGCTTTTTTGGTTAGTACCTCCCCTCCAGTCCCGTTCATATCGGTCAGTACTCCCGCGCCAGAGGGGTGGAACCAGTTCCCATAAAGTATCAGGATTATTTCGTTTCAACCACATTCTGCGGTAGACTTACAAAACATTGTAAAACTGGAAATTATAATTTCGAAACTAATTGTAATGGTTAATGCTTTTTAGATATATAAATCGCTTTGAAAAAGTTTGCCAAATAAATAAAACTGCGACTAATCTTTTTAAAAACGAACTTTCTTTTAAAATATAGCGAGTCTTTAATAGTAAATAGACTATAGATAGTAACATAGCCATAGTTTCTGGCTTTTGTTCATTTACATTTTCAATTCATGTTGAAACGTGAACAACATATTTAAACAGAGACTTGCATGAAGAAAAATAGAAGTTATTAAAGTCGACAGTTCCACTGGCTAGACTAAGAGCAATCAGGATAACAGTACGGATCCCTCGACTCGCTCATACTTATCCACCCACAAATTCCTGTCAATACGATAGAGATAAAGCACATGGAACTGGGAGGAAGTGCTAGCATGAGAATAAATAAGGTGAAACACATGGCAGGTGGGAAAAAAAATTAAAGTTACTAATTACCAAAAGATGAGAAATGAAAATAATTGAATGTCCTTGATGTCCCTGATCCTCTCTGCGCTACATTGCCCCTCAAGACCAGTAGTTCTTTACTCTCATACAACGTAGGGGAAATCATGAAACGTTTATGGCTATTCAACTGACCATTTTTGTTTCATAACGGTTATTAAGGTTTCTTTGACCTTAAGGTATTATAGAATTGCTACGCAATGCCCTGATGTTTCTGGGATTATCTTCATTTTCCGCCAAAAGGATTTCACTGACCGTCCAGTTATCTTTTGGATTATATTTGGTGTTTTTAAATTACATGACATTCAGTTGACATGGTTAAAGGAAAACAAGCAAAGGCAATCTCACCAGCACAGACGATGGAACCTATCCTCGACCTCCACTGTACCGTTCTGCTGTCTTCCGTCTCCAGCCAGTCCCTGATTAACCCTTGTTCATCAGTATGGACTGAGGCATCACCTAGAACAGAGAGATATAGGAGAACTCCCACCACTAACAACCCAACACCACTGGGATCACACCCATCCAATCAAAACACATGGGAAGGGCAGGGGAGCTTGGAAAATTTTCCAAAGGAGGCAATGATTCAGTTTTCATCCAATTTGCCTTGGGCCGTACCGGTCGGTCACAGACTGCAAAAGCCTTGCTTGATGAATGAAATGTTATCGGATGTAGAATTCAAAATGTGGGGATTAAAAAAAATAAAAAATAGTGAATTTTTTAAAGCAATAGATCAGTAGATGTGTCACATTTGGAAAACATGGTGGTGACAGGCCACTGGCACGAGCATCAATTGGCAGTGATGCAACCCGCCATTGGTGCCTGTCGGAAATTTCGCGTAAACAACTGATGCAACAGTCCAGTGATAGTCTCCTGAAATTCCGTGTAAGAAAGTGTAAGATGTTACATGTGCCTGACAAAGTGATATCCCCTCCCAGTGACAGGCGACATCAGAGAAAACCATTCCAGTTGTCGGGCATTTCACTGACAGCACTGCCGTCCTTTTCGCCTATCATTTTCATGAATTTTCGCCCACGAAAACACGAAATCCAATTGGCCTGGTCCGTGGATGCTTATTGGAAATTCCAGATGACCTTTAAGAACATTAACGGCAAGAAACGCATCACCCATACTTGGCATTTAAATACATTACTGTAGAGTGAGTGAAGTTGGGTTACACGCTGCTAACTGTGTGAGTACTCTAATCATAAAATCACCTTACTAAATTCATTTGGCAAATAATATGAAATTTCAGCCTCATTCAGAATATGCAACCCATAGTACCAACAATATTTGGTTTGCAACAATTCCAAAGGTACCTGAAGAAACTAAGCATAATTCCTCAGTTTGATCAAAGTAAATTACCAGAAGAACGTGTTAAATTGATTGATTTGGATTACCAAACTGTCACAGCTGAATCCAGATAATTAGTTAGATCAGTAGATAAAAGTTTTGAATGAAAAATGTCAGAGGACAAATGCTTGTGCTTTAAACTCACACAAACTTTATGCACTACTTCAGCTGGACAATGTGGCAACTCAAGCTGGGCACCATCACTAAGGATGCGATACCTTAAAGTATTTTAACCTACAACCCTAGAGTACAAATCCATGTAACACTTATGAATCTAAGGCTTAATTCAATTTTTTGTGGGTAGAGCACTGGTTCAAAGCAAGCTTTTGTATTTATAATGCAAGATGTATAGGGAGCTATGAAAAGGGCTACTAAATTAACTTGCCCTGGAATCTTTCTTTGTTGTTGCAGCCAGTTCGTGGTGGATTATAATCTGAGAAAGATCGGAAAAACGTGATGTTATATTTATTTCCTATGAAACTTACTAACAAGAATAGATTTAATTTATACAGCACTTTTTATTTTACAATCTCAAAGTTCTGTACATAAAAGCAGGACATAAAGATAAAACAGAACCAAAAGTGCTGAACAGTACCAAACATAAAATCAGCATGAATCCGGTTGAAGAAAAACACGCTATAAACACCCCCCCCAATGTCTATGGGAGGAGCATTCCAAAGGCGAGGTCCCACAGAAGACAACGACAACACTCAGAAGGATTTTGAAATGGATTAGAGTATCGCAATTGATGCTTGTTAACCACTTTCAGCATTTTCCCATTTTTATTCTTAAGTGTTCATATCGTAGTGATATCGTAGTTTCATTCAAATGCATATTGCTATTTAAATTAATCGCACATTCTTATGTTTTCCAAATTACAAACAAAAAAGTGTCTATTCTCCAAGCTGTTCCAAGAGCAAAATGCCATGCAAATTCCAAGATGCAAAATACATGCATATTTCAAATATATTTGAATAATAATTTTTTTTTAAAGACGCGCACGACTGAGAATTCGTTTAACAAGGCAAAATTTCCCTCGGCAAAACAGCTTCCCTTAAAGAAGCAGGAAGCCACACATGTGCCATGTAGAAAGCTTAAAACTGACAGTTCCTGCTTTTCTTTTTCACAAACGCTGAAAATCCACAACAAAACAACTATAGCAACTCAATTTTGTCCAAGAAACATCCGTGGAGAAAAATATGATGATTGCAGACTGGCCTTGGCAGCGTTAAGCATCTAATTAAGCCTAGCTTTGTCAACAATAGAGAGAATTTCAATTTGAGTTAATTTTCTCAAAACCTCCCGAGTGGCTCAGTTGGTAAAGTCACTTGGCCAAGCGCAAGTGAGCCCGTTAAGCTGAAGTTTGTTGGTTCGATCGAGCTTAGTCATCGGCTGATCATGACCAGGGTGGGGTGGGTTAAATTGACCTCCTGGGGTAGGTCTCCTACCAGTTTCCCAGGTGCCTGCAGGCTAGCAGTACTGTCGAGAGGGACATGCCTCTCCTCAAATCAGCCCGCATGAGAGGTTCAGCGCTATGTAGCCTGCAGTGAGGAAACAAGATGGGTGGCTCGAAGGCGGCTATGATTGTAGGGGGCCGAGTTGTAATTACTCACCCTCCTTGTCCGTGGCAACCATAGCAACCAGCCACAATGCATTACCAATTCCAAATTGGGAATATAAATATAAAAAAGTGGTGAAAAAATGAATACCAACCGAATAAAAAAACACTCAAAACATTCAGTGATATACGAGTCTTTATTGATGTTATATACAGGGGAAAGTGGGGAAATAAGATTATTTTTATAAAATTAGGAAGGGAGAGCAAGTAATATGTGTGCCTTGAGTAAATCCATCTGAGAGTACAATGTACAACCTCAGCCTTCAATGTCAACCTCAGCCTTCAACGCGCGGACACATAGCGACCATATATACAGCGGAATATTTACTAAAGCTAGGTCACGACCGTCTCTGCCTTTTGAACAACCCTATGGAATGGATTCCAGGTGCTGCCCCTCTGCCTCTGCACAAAAGTCGCTTATGGTATGCATGTGCTCGATAAAGCTATCAAGCCCTTACACATTACCTTTACACCTAATTATTGTCACCAGGGACAGGGAGAAACCAAAAAATAACTGTATTCATCCATTCTAATTACACTGTGGAAAATGCAGAGCTGCAGCAAAGTGGTGTTTGAAATGCAACTTACAAAAAAGCTATTAAAACACATTCAAAATGTTGCCAGATAACATCAGTTTTATACTTGTTCACTTCTACATATCTTTCTGCCCAACCTATGGTCTGACAAAACACCTATTCAAGGACACGCCTCTCTGCGGTCCCCTGTAAATGCTCACACCCGTCAGCTATGACACCAGTAAACACTCACAACTTTTTAATAGAACACCTGTAAATGCTCACACCAGTCTCTTAACACACCTGTAAATGCTCACACCAGTCTCTTAACACACCTGTAAATGCTCACACCAGTCTCCTAGCACACCTGTAAATTCTCACACCCGTCTATTGACACACCTGTAAATTCTCACACCTGTTTCCTGCCACACCTGGAAATGCTAATACCAGTTGGCAAGGGCACTTGTAAACGCAACTCTTCACTAGAATACCAGTAAATGGTCTGAACAACAATAAACTCATTTCAATGTGCCCACCTATTTACTATAGTAAAAACTGGAACCTTAATTTCTTTCTTTTTTAAAGTTTATCTGTCAGGTAAATTAAATTAGAAAAGAATTGTATTATTTATCATCAGAATGACCTCCCTTTTTCGTATTTTGAAATCTTTTTAATGCAAGGGACAGCGTTTCCCAATCCTAGTCTAAGGGAACCGCTATATATGTTGGTTTTGGTACCAACCAAGATGTTCCTCTTTAGGATTGATCGAGTTGTCAGTTGAATAAGTAATTCATTGAATTTTGACAATTAACCTGCTGTAAAAGTTTGGAACAAAATTGTTGTTGGATTTGTGTGTTTTACAGTAAAAAGATAAAGTAATCTTAAAAACGTGTTGTCTTTAGTAATACAGTATTCATTGTTTGGAACACAAATTGGATTTGGATACACAATTGGCCAGGATCTAAAAACGGTGATAAAGAGTTCTGGCCACGAAGGGTCTGAGAGGCCAAGGGTTTAAATGACCAATGACAGTACTTTCACGCAGTCACAGAAAAAAAGTCACTCATCAAAATCATTTCAGTCCCACACGGCTCTTCTCACTCATTTAAAATCCAGGGTAAAAAAGTATACACTACAGTGGCTCAGTGTTTTGAAACCCTACATTAGGAAAAGCAACACATTTTAGTTATACAGTTATACTGTAATAGATTAGAGGAGGGGGAAATAAACATGTTGCTTGACCTTAATAGACACACACACTTGCAATCCACCGTGTGTGTTGTGTAGTGCAGTGTAGTGTATTGTAGTTTAATGTTGTGCAGGGGAGGGGCTTACAGGGGTCTACTCCTTGTAAACTGTATAGTTTAATGTTGTGCAGAGGAGGGGCTTACAGGGGTCTACTCCTTGTAAACTGTATAGTTTAATGTTGTGCAGAGGAGGGGCTTACAGGGGTCTA
>JAOYSI010062195.1:0-23660 GCA_025775065.1 Hiodon alosoides | reverse complement strand
TGAAAAATAGATCTTCCAAAAAATTCCCTGATAAAGATTTTTTTTTTTTCGATCTGTGTCAATGCTATATTATATGTGTGTTTATATATATATATATATATATATATATATATATATATATATGGATTCAGTTATGTCTCTGAAAAGGTGCTTTATTTAAAGGTGCATTATTTCTAAAGAGTCATTGTCTAATACAGCTTCTACCGCCTTTTATGCTGCCTTCCACATTTGTGTTTCATTACAAATGGTATTGCCAAACATATCTATCTATCAACTATCACCAGACTATGATGCACCTTGAGACAAGACCCATTTTGTTGTCCATACAGGTGCCTAAGTCAATTAGTTAACTAAAAGTTAATAAGCATCATTTTAAAATGTCATGTAATTATTCCAAATTGGATATAATATGGTTTCACATTTAAAAAGAAAAGTACTTAAATATGGACATTGTTACATCCTCTTCCCTTTGTAGCGCTGTAGGGAGCTGTTGTTGCTGTTCTCCTGTGTGTCTGCCTCCCTCTGTTTACCGCTCAGGTGTGATGCGTCAGTGCTGATGAGGTGGGTGTGGCCCAACAATCTCCTAATCAACCCTACCTGTATGAAAAGACCCCTTCCTTTGTGTTAGAAGAAAGGAGAGAGGAATGTTATGCTTTGTGTGCTTGGTCATTGGCGAACGGCTAGGTAAGATACCCTTGAGTTTACATACTCCCGTCTATAATCTGTTGTTATATACAGTAGGTTAGAAGCGAGAGGCTGTCCCTTAGTTTGTTGTAGCAGCTAGGTTAGCTGTAGAGGATTTCGTTTTTGACAGGCAGGGAAAAGGTGTATTCCAGACCAGGGCCCTTATTTAATTTGACAGACTGCTCGCCCAGTTGTTCTAACCTAAACTGATAAACCTCTCTGTCATTTGTTACCCTAGTTGTTCTTTATTTCAAAGCTTTCCCCTTGTTGCTTATTTATAAGTGTTGTATGGAAATAAAACCTCATGTGACACTTCCTTTATTTCTATTGCTTAGTGTGTTGGTGCTATCCCTGCCATACGTTGTCCTGCCCCAGTGTGTTTACACACAGCCAGTTGCGTTCCACTCCACTAACGAGCCATGGGAGGGACGTAACGGAGACCTTCACATTGATTTGCATATTATATATAATATATATATATATATATAGTGTGTGTGTGTGCAAATCAATAAACTATGATATACATAGGAAGTCTTGGTAGAAGGTGTCGCCTACTGTTGGAATTATTCATTACGCAGGCGCACCAATTGTTGGTGATGTGCAATTCATCACTCCCGAGAATGCAGTTCTCCCAGTTTCCACTGCTCGAGGTCTAATGGAGAGCTTCACACAACTCCAGTGGAAGCTTGGCGTTATGCATGGTGATCTTAGGCTTGTGTGCAGCTGCTTGGCCATGGAAACCCATTTCATGAAGTCCCTGATGAACAGTTATTGTGCTGATGTTGCTTTTTGAGGCAAACTGACTTATTGGAATGGTGGCATCCTATGATGGTAGGGAATGAATAAAATACCAAGCAAATAGCCTTCTCCATTTGTCTACTTTGCACTGCCATGCACTGTGCAACGCATATCTGCTAAGACATCTATAGCGGCACCCACCCTGCGTCTACCCGGCAGAAAACGAATGACCTTTTTTTTTTGGAGAAAATGTAATCCGTAAGGCAAGTCTAGATAGAAGGTTCCCTTCATGTAGGCCACTGCTGGAATTACTCACTAGACTCAATTTCACATACTTGGGTCAAGTGGGTTTTAGTAAATGTACAAATAAACCCTGATGGCAGCAAATAATTCACTACACTATCCGTATTTACATGCATAGAGCTGGCTAAGCCGGGGGGTTGCCATCATTTTCTATTTGAATTTCAAAATAGCTACTCGCTGAGACAACGATAAGGCCTGAACTCAGCTTGCTATGAATCGTCAATGGTGAGGATCACCAGCGCTTTTCTCATTCCCATTTCAGAGGAAAGACGGAAAAAATCCAACTGACGGGTTGAGATGAAAGCACTTAGATGTTTCCTGATAAGATGATGTGCACTGCTTTATACTAGCGATGCTGGTTGATACAGCCAAGACGGCCCAGGGGGTAAAAATTCAGCCCCTGCACCTGCAGAATACATGTAAACAAACAAACAAAAACAAAAAAGTTTCCTTGCGGATGATCCGCTTTCAATGCAGAATAATTTCACTCCGTTTCTAAAAGGATGCCCGTCTGCTGCTCCCTCAGTGTGATATTTTTATGCCTTAATCAGGAGCC
Source organism: Hiodon alosoides (assembly GCA_025775065.1). Classification (NCBI taxonomy): domain Eukaryota; kingdom Metazoa; phylum Chordata; class Actinopteri; order Hiodontiformes; family Hiodontidae; genus Hiodon; species Hiodon alosoides. Next base: position 21,379 of record JAOYSI010062195.1, on the reverse strand, counting down.
ATTCATGTATTACAACCTAAGCTGCGGCTAAGAATTCAAACCCTGGGATCTCTCTGTGGCAAACCAGCTTCAAGTCTTAGTTGCTGAGCCTCGCAAAGCTTTGCTCACATGGGAAGAGGTTACACTTTGGTGGGGGGTGAATTATCATGCTAAATCTTACAGAAAGACATACACATTTTAATACATTCATTTATTTGTTAAAATTGTTTTTTTTGTTTTTTTTTAAGGAATAATGTCGTTCCTCGATGTCTGATTGAATAGTTAGCTCGTTAGTTACAAATAAGTTAACTTAGTTTTAATAGTTGTATATATCTGGGTGTCCTATCTGCTACTGTGCTTCAGAAAAGCTAAATGGGGGGGTATCTTGATTTAGGTTATCTTAAATGTAGCAAACAAATTCAAACGGCTACAAATGGGTATCAATAAAATAACATTAAAAATATGCATGAACATTCAACCAGGAGAACTATTTGTTTCCATGACAACCACACTTACCAAGGTTGGGGAAGCCTGCAACTGCACAAAAGAATAAAATGGAATGTCCGCATTTGAGCCATTGAAAATTTAAACCACTGAAGTCTATGCACAGGAGGATCAGCTCCAGTTGGAATAAATGAACATTCCCTCTAGGCTCCACTGTAAACTATCCGATGCCAGCGATCTCACAAGGGTCATAGTTAAGCAAGGCGCCAATTATGCCTCACTGTCCGGGGACTGCTGGTCAAAGTCAGCGCTGACACGCTTCATTTTTTTTCATTATATGTGGTTATTATATGTACAGTCATCCATCCGTTTTCCGTAACTGCTTATCCAATGAAGGACTCATATGATTACGGAGCCTGGTGCACCCAGGACGTGACACCAGTCCATCGAAGAGCAGGAGACAGACAGACAGACACACACACACACACTTGCCAACCCATCTAACTCTCAAGTCACTGGACAGTGGGATGAAACCACAAGAAATGGGGAGCTTTTTAGTAGAAATTTATTCTCAGTGTATTTACACTCAGTACTAATAATAATGCAACTTAATGTAGTTTCTCATCAATTTACAAATACTTATTTTCATAAGTTTTAAGAAACAGTAAGTTTTTAGTCAGTAACGATATTCAATATTCCTTCTCAGCTAATGCACAGTGAATGTTTATTTCCTCAAATAGAATTATTTCTTTGGCAAATAATATCTAATTCCCAGTAAACAAATTTTTGCCTACTGTCGCCGAGATGGTATAATTGGAACGCGCCACAAAATGTGCAGGAACTGCTGTCCAAAATTCTCCAAAAAATGAAAATAAAGTAAAAACGAATTAGTCATGGGTGCTCCTGGTTACGAGTGGGAGTTGTACATTTCACCTTGCCGACTGTTCAGTCAGACAGATCGTGGGCAAGGACTGCGCATGAAACAGGTTCTCTCCCGGTCGGGGGCTTTGAATTGTTGGCATTCCTTCAAACCCACGCACGAGTGGACTATTTATAGCGATACATAAACAAGCTGTATCGATCCTACATCCAGGGGAAAACGGTGTATGCTTTTAAAAATTTTACACCCCCATATTTAGTGTCCTTTTCGAATCAGCTTTCCAGGTTTCTAACACTAATGACGAATTTAAACATTCTTTTCAACTGTTTTTTACTCGTGTGACCATTTTTGAGTGACCCGTTTCATGCATAAATTTCAGTCCTGTAAAAAAATAACAAAAAAAAAAAAAAAATGGACATACATGATAATGACATTAGTAGCTTATGCCTTTTGTGTAGTTTTGCTCCATAAAGAGTAGGTGGCAGTATAATAAACACTAAACACTTAAAGTGTATTATACACACCCCCTCAAAGACCAAACATGGACGAATACAAGGTTAGTTTTCTGCATGACCAAACCAAGTCTCCCAACACCATTACTTTATCTCTCTTTTCCCACCGCCTCCCCGTAGACTCCATTGTTCTGCCTCCACTCAGTTGTTTACCCTCTCTTAAACTCTTTACTCTATATCTGACAGGCACAGATTTCGCATACAGCCAGGCTCCACTCAGAGGAAAACTGACACTACAACAAATGTCTTCATTGATTTGATCAAATTCAGCTTCCTACATCCTCCTGACCATACCATACCCTGTCGTTTTATCGGGAAAAGGTTTTTTTTTTTTTTTCCCCCTTGTCCATCGTCGAGTAAGCAGGCCTATTCATATCACTCTTTGTTGCTAAAGTCATCTAATTGATGACTACCCACTCGCTGAAGATTTAAAAAACAAAACAATCTGACTAATTTCACTGGGTCATATTTTCATCATCCAGATGGAGAACTTCGGGTTGATCTCCTCCCAGACATTGGAGTGACAGCACAATTACCGGAAGACTGCAGTTCTGACCCACACCAGCAATCTGTCCATCTCTTTTCATATACTCCACAGACCTACTGGCCCAGAACCAAGATTACTCTATCTCTTTGCGATCACTCCAAATCATCCTGCACTTTGCAACACTACCGGTCTGCTCCCACCTTAGCAGACACTTGCATCAGGAGTGATTTATCTTACAATTTCATATTTTACTTATGTATAAGGCTGGATATATTTTACTTGCGTATAAGGCTGGAGCCTCATCTACGGAAGCCATCCAGGTTAAGTGCCAAGTTCATGCATACAACAGGCTACACACAGTCGCCGAACCAAATTCATACCTTCCTCCAAGGTTCATCCTGTGGTGATGGCCTCAGGAAAGAGAACTGAAACGAGATCAACAGAAAGACATAAGTATATGTGCAGTAGCAAGTATGAGCGCAACTAAGTAAAAGTGAAGAACAAATACTATGGAAGTTCAATTGCCTAAAGTCAAAGAGAGAGCCTATATGCAGATGTGCTATTTATCAGGTAGTCTTCTTAGGTCTGATGATTGTGTTAATATTCCCAATAACCTGGCCCCTTAGAATTCTGCTGTATGGCAAGACAGCTATTGGCTTGGCCATCTTAAAAAAAAAATAATAATAATAAGCTCCTAGTAACCATAAATGTAATTATTTACAAATGTGCCCTTCCCATAATTTAGGCAGAAAACAAATGAGGGTAGTAATATAAAAATGCTTAATATTAAAATGAAATATTTCTTATTGATATTTTTTTCTACCAGCATTAAAATACTAGTTTGGAAATTCTATTGAAGACTTTGAATTACTTGGCAGAATTATGTGATTCACTTCCTGAGAAATAATACATTTTTAAAAAAGAATAATTACATTCTCCTTAAAGCAACAAAACGAATGACCTGTCTTTCTCAAAAATGAAAATTTGTAGAGTGAAGTATTTTTTAGGTTATTTTCTGCTAAATACATTAGCAGGCGCAACTCTTCTCATACAAATCTGTAAACGATTAGGTGCTTATTGAACCAGTAGAGAGAAATATGCTTTGGGCTGTTACTGCAAAATGAGTCACTGATAAACACTTAGCAAAAGAAAACTGGCATTTAGTCACAAAAAGACCGCAGACCGACATCACCAAAAATATTCCTTTCCCGGAATTTCTAGAATAGCCTGGAATAGGCTAGACTGAAAAAGAACCTTAGGTACACCTTAACTACTGGAACAGAAGCATAGAGAAACTCTAACAGCTAAGGTACAGCTTAAACAAGACGTGACTCTACAGTCCTGATCGAAACCGAAGTCTACTCAGAATCTAGTGTAGTTTTGTATCGTGATGCAGAATAAACACAGCTATAAACAACAAATGTGTTTTTTTATGACTGAAACATGGATTTATTTATATATTCTATAGCATGAAATACATTCAGGCATAGAACGTCAAAATTAATGCCAAGTTTTACAACAATTACATCATGCAAAATGTACGAATGACCCACTGTACAAATACGTTTGCCATAGCCTATTGTCTGTTGCCTTCGACAATTACCCCCACCCCCGCCCCCCACCCGTAGTAACAAGACCCGGAGTAACGTGCACTCGTGACGACACTAGTTAAAACTCAAGGGGTGCTGAATACGTCTCCTATCTGCATTATTCAGGAAAGTATGTGCTTTACACCGAATAATTTAAAGTGATGTACAAAGTTGGCTATTAATTATGCATGCCATTCTCATAGATGAAAAGAAAAGGGAAAAGGATGAGAAGAGGTAAAGAGTAAGGTGTTTTTTTTTTTTTTTGTTCTTGATCAAGGAGTTACGGAGTGGAGCCGTGTAATAATGTATCCTCTGTCCGTGCAAAAGCATGCACATATTAAAATGTTTAGCTGGGAGAGCGCTGCAGTGAATAATTGGGACTGCCGCGTCGATGCAGCGAGGAATTCATAATTAGTCCGGGGCTTTTTTGCCATAATTTTGACAAAAGTCATATTTGCAAGAAAGGGGGGGCTGTGGCCCAATGACATTGCAGGATAAAAAAGGGAATGTAACAAGCAAGTTGCCATATTTCATTTCACAGCACTGAAGCTCAGAGAGCAATCAAGCATATTTAGCCATCCTAGTCTCCGGCTAAAGCAATCATTACTGTGGGTTTTTTTTTTTATTTTTTTTTTTTAACCGTGCTCCGCGAAGAGGAAAATTAACCACAGTACTTATCATCTCCATGCATACGCAAGTGACTCGAGAGGCAGCTGCAGCCATAGCCTGCCTTTAAATCCATTAGCACTGTAACATTGGCGTGTTTACGCTCGCGCGGAAAGATAACCATGGAAATGTCCCCAAAAAGGCGCCGCGATTTGCGTTCGTATTAGCTAAGTCCTGTTCAGTAAAGGGTCAACCAGGTAAGGTGAAGGAGCCGACATCGTTTCACACATCATGATTCGAATGATAAACACGCCCTGGTTTGTTTTATATCTTTTATTATACTTCCAAAGGCATGAAATGGAGAAATATGATTATTCATACGTCGACCACCTTGCTCATGCGGTAACGGTATGTGTAAAATAGCTGAACAAAACCTCATTGTTTTTATCAGCTAAAACACAGGGATAATTTGACAATTTTTTTTTGGTTGTGTGAGTGTCTTCCAAGTAATCCATCCGCCATTAAAAAAAATATATATTTATAAATCTATTAGTCATCTATGCAATATTATTGTTGTGCAGAAAAAAAGGTGATATGCCTATATTTCTTCTTTTTATCCACCATGTATCAAGGGAGTGGATACAGCCGTTTACCCAAAAAGTTCCAACATTTTTTTCTTTCTTTCTCTCAGGTCTCCACATTTGGACAGACATTAGCATAATATAATCACATCTGCCTTGTCAGGCCTACCCAGTGTGCGACTGTGAGACACCTGTTAAACACTACAGCAGACTGACAGAGCTGAAGTAACCCAATTTACCCAGATTAACTCAGGTTCCTCTCTCCGGAAAAGTGCAAAGCCCCAAAGCCTCAGCAGGGGGTGATGCACTTGTGCTTTATCGGCTGAGGAACCACCTTGACTTGACCTGGATCCCACACATTCGCTTTGATGTGGCTGATGGGAGGAGATGGATGACAGTTTGCAATAGAGACACCTAAAATATGAAAGCCATGCATCTCAGACATGATCTCAAAAAGCTCTGTCTTCATTTCTCTTTCTCTCTCTCTCTCTCTCTCAGCCCTTTTCTGGTATGTCGCTGTGTGGCATTATATTTGAGAGGCACCAAAGTATTAGTAAATATTAAATACTTAATTATGCATGTTAATTTAAATGTAAATTATCTCAACAGGGCCTGATTCTCTATCAGCGTCAACGTGTATGCATATATTGATAACGTGGTATCACCACCGAACTTCACAGATGCAGCTATTTAGATACATGGAACATGGAGAGAATTTCGAAGTCTACCAACGCAGACATCGGTGGGCAGTCCCAAACCCCCTGACTGCTGCTCACAAGTGGATCACTGCAGTACTGCGGCTTTATCGCTCTAAATAATCACTGAGTACTTTCAGACCATGGTCACTTCTTAAGAATCAATTTGGCTCAACCAAGGATTTAGAGGGAACGCCTACACGCAGCACACCCAGTATTCGGGGAGGGGTGCAGCCTAGCAAGGACGTCCAGAAACAGGCAAGGAGCTTAGTAACCCAACTTCATGAGGCTCGGGGAGCAGCTGAGTTGCTCAAGGGGGGGCTTCTTCTCAGCGCTTTCTTTCCACTGGTTAAAGCGGTGTAATCCGCCCCACGGGCTTCTGTTCCGCTGAGGAACTGAGCAACCCCCGCCCAGATGAGGCCCACACATCCAACCCTTTATTCTCACAGTCACGTGTCGAAATACGAGACAGTGCCTGTTCTGCATGCATGTTAATTATGTCATTAATTCATGCATTGTGACTTTCTCGCTTGATTAGACAACGGAATAGATAAACGGCCTGATGTACGAAAGCAATTGCACTGCATTGTATGGTTTTTTTTTTTGGTTTTTTTTTCCTTCTCCTTTTCATAATGGCGACTTTCCCTGATCTAAGATGCGAAATTTCTTGGCTCTTGTTTCAAAGCCTGTTTTTGCACCGAAGGGCCGTTTCTTTTATTTGAGTGCGTAGGATATTAAATTAGCGTTAAATACTTGCAAAATTATCACAGTAATTAACTCTTCTTATTAAAATGGGGCCAAAAAATGTTAAGCATTTGAACTTGATATACCTTTTTAAAAGTGTTTAACAGTGCATGTTTGGTAAGACTAGAGTGTTCTGTAATTATCCTACCACCTGGGGAAGTAGAGATCAGCAATTGATGGTGCAGGTAAAATAACAGCAAAAATATTGTCTATTTCAGGTATATTTTACCATTACCACACCCAGGTGATCTTGATTAAAAAAGTCAGAACACACACTGTAGTAGGGGATTTCTCGTGAGTCAGGATGATGTCATGACAATCTGGCACAGAGAGAAATTTGCAGTCCACAGGGTTAATTACGAGAGGGAAAGAATACACGCGAATCTGGCGAACCAATCAAGAGGATCAAGACGGCGTCTGCCATCATAACCATTTACCCTCCTTATATACCACCTCAGAAGGAGTAACAGCGACCATGGGATCCAATAGAGCATAACCTAAGCAACCATTCTCCCACATATTGTGCTGACCTTCAAGGCCTTGCTGTTGACACCCACGGCGCCTCCGCTGTACCACGCGTATCTTTGCTATGTTTCTCATTAATTATACCAAAAATGTACTTTATGCATTTAACCATTCATTTAATAACTTTTAAAACGTCATGAATTTCAATATGATCCAGTTTAACACATTTTGCCTAATGCATTTGAACACTCAGGGACTGCAGGTTTTGTGAACAGATACATTCAGTAGTAAGAATACTGACACAGTCAATAATCAAACAATGTGAGTATTTACAATATGACAACAGATATATATATATATATATATATCATTTTTTTGATTGGGTAATTTATGATTAATATATGTGCTTATCTTATTATTGGTGTGTGATGACTATAAAGAACAAACACTCAGTAGACAGTTTATTAGGTACATCACCCTCTTCATGAAAACCTAATCTCATGGCTGTTGCTTTAAGCAGGCAGACAGGCATCGAGGCATTCAGTTACTGTTCGAGTGAACGTTGGAATAGGCAAAATCGAGTGACTGAAGTAACTTAGAAAAGCCACGCTCCTGGGTTTTCAAGTGTCTAGGGTTTACAGAGAATGGCGCGAAAAACTCAAAATAAACATCGAGTTAGCGGTAGTCCAGAAAGCCACTTGTTTATCGGAGAGGTATGAGGAGAATGGCAAGAATCGCGGAAGCTAACAGGCGATCCACAGACAGACAGATGGGGGCAGTAAACAGTGGTGTCCAGAACGGCATCACAGGCATCACCACTGGCTATTGCAGGATCCACTTATATCAGCTAAAAACAAAAAATGGCTCCAGTGGGCATGTGATCACCAACACATAACAATTGAAAAGTGTTAAAACCACTCCTTCCCAGGTCCTCTTGCTGATGGCCCAGCAAGGATTTGGAAAAAGTAGCATGAGTCTATGGACCGATCCTGCCTAGTATCAACGGTTGGTGGCAGTGATGTAATGGACAGGGGAATGTTGTCGTTGCTGACCAGGTGCATCTCTTAATGGCTACAGTTCACCCTTCGTCACATGGATACTTCCAGCAGGATAATGTGCCATATCACAAAGCACGTGTTGTCTCACAATCTTTCCAGAAACACGACAGCGAGTTCAGTATACTTGAGTGGCATGCACAGTCCACACACCTCCTGGAGATGGAACGGGCTGTTAAGAGCATGAATGCACCACTGTCCAATCTGTATAATAACTGTGTGAGGTCAACATGTCAGCATGGACCAACATCCCTGGGGGACGTTTCCAACACCTTATAGAATGCATGCCCTAAAGGGTCCGATAGGTTCTGGATGGGTATACCTAATTAACTGGCCACTGAAAGTAAGCTATAATATGGATGTATATGCAGAAATTTAAATGGATTTATAAAAGCATTAAAACATAATAGAAAGATGGTTAGAAACAAGACCCCAGTGGTCAGGCACTTCACACAGTTTTGCTTCATGGAAGTAATTTATTAGAAACACCCAGGGGGTTGTGACTGGACGTTAATTAGGAAAGCGTAAAACTATGTTGTCTTCTCTGGGATCTCATTTAATCTTCTAGTCTGCCTCAAAAACATTATTGATGGCTTATGTTTTAATCTTATCTAAATTCAAAAGTTTCATTGTGCATTATATACAGGGTTTGCCATGTTGTATTCAATTCATAATTAGACTCAGTACAAAAACATGAAAGCTAAAGATCAAACACATCAATGGGTAGTAAACAACAGTCCCTGAATAGCACAGCAGCGCACCATTGTTCAACAGAAACATACCGTACTCACAAGCAAATATAAACATCTATTACCTTTAATAAGGTTGCCATTACAATGTATTATTTAGAAAATACACAGGAAAAGGTTTTTCTTTTTCTGTATACATTAGGTGGCAACTAATCTAAAATTACTAAGCGGTGCCCAAAGTCAGGCTTGCACATGGTCTAACATTCAAAATACATCTGAGAGGCACTTACATTAGGGATAACATACTGCCACATTCAACTAAAAATCCTTTTTATTATTATTTATTCATTTAAATATTTATAATATAGTTTAATTGGTAAATTCCTCCATTTTCCTTAGATGTAGGAGCATTCTAACACGACAAACTTATTTTGTAAACTACATTTTTTGAACTTCTCGCAAAGTCGATAGGTGTGATATTTTCCACCGATAACACACCAATGCTCGGACATGACTGAGAATCATTCACACCCCTATAAATACATGAAAAGCAATTGTCCGTTTCGCTTCCTCATTGGTTTCAACAACCATCAACCCGTCAATAACCCGTCAATCCTTAACAGCGGCAAAAATAAAATAAAAAGGCAAGCCACAAAAACACCACTGGATTTGGAGCCGGAGCAGCCACTGTCTGTGTTTCTGCAGCGTCTCCGCGGTCACGCCTGCTCCCATGACAGCCATCCTTCCGTCCCCATGCTCTGTAGCGTTTAGGCATTCTGCACCACGGGCCCAGCTCCATGCTCGCAATGTCATGCTGCTGAGAGCCACCCTCAGAAAGGCAAATTCTTCATTACAGCCGAGCCGCCGTGGTATATGGGAAGAGGCAGAAAATATATACGCGCATTATCCTGCATTTTTGCATGCTTTACAAAATGCCTGTTTGGGACTGCCGCACCAAGGGGTATGTCTAATTCTGAGTGCAGTCTGAAACATATTAGGGATGTCACTTTTTTTTTTCCTGGTAGGTTAAATATGAAGTGGAAAGCCACTTTGCAATAACATCTTTCAGATCAGTGTATGGGATATTAGTGTGGTATAAAGGTGTGAATTTTATTCAGACTTGACCCGAGTGTTAGGTTTATGGTACTTCAACTTTTGTTTCATAACAATGCAAAGACTAAATTTCATTAATTCTAAATAGCTCAATTTATGATTGTAGATCCTGTGGTTAAAAAAAAAAAAAATTAAAGCAACACTTCAAAAACATTAAAATCTGATATGCCATTTGAGGGAGACGGATAGAGGGGTTGATTTTAAACGTCTTTAACCCGAGACGGCCACGATCCGTCAAATCCACGGGCCGGTGAGCAGACAGATGGCGAGGCTTGATGGCTTTCAGCTTCAGACAGAACTTAAACAGAGCACAAACGTGGCAGAAGAACTTCCTCAGGAAACCATTCATCTTTCATCAGCTCCTTTGCATTTACAAATAGGCTTTGTACTTCATTACGGTTGTAAATAAAAGCTAATGCACCCCGTCACATTTCATTCCTCTGCCAGAGGAGGAAGGCGTCTACACCAAAATCCTGCTTGATTCTTCACAGCGGCAGTAACGCCAAGTATATAAATAAATAAATATGGCGGATATTATCTGAAGCAAGACTGACTTTCTGGGAAAGGGATAGAAACAGAACACTGCTATATTGCCACCTGCTGGCATTTTTTTTCAATCACAGAACACAACAACCTTGTACCTTTTTCTGGCTGAAATGGAAATGTTTTCAAAATATATATTTTCTTCATTTTGGTGGATACATTCTCCATATTTTCTACAGGATGAAAATTAAAATATATTTTATATAAGCCCCACAAGAATGCCAGACTAACGTTTTACATTGTGTGAGAAAAAAAAAACCCACTCTCGACGCAGAATATCTGGTGTATTTCAACAGAGAGCATCAAGAATATCAATATCCATTCCAGTTCCAGGGATGCAATGACATTGCAGATGACATGGAATAAGCATTACATTGTTTTACTTGTAAAACTGTATATTGCCCCGCAACGCGACGTATGCATGTTATTGTCAATAAAATAATTTACACAGAAATAATTTAATAATGCAGAACATGTGGAAACGGTCGGGTATGTCAATTTCAATGTGTTATTGTGTGTGTGTGTGTGTGTGTGTGTGTGTGTGTGTGTGTGTGTGTTTCAATATAAAAGTTTATCCTTGTTTATTCTCGATATGAAATAATTAACTACTTTTATTAATTAAATATTATTAAATCTGACCACTTAATTATCGCTCTGGTTTTACCACTGTTAATTTGATGTACAATCACAGCATACTTCCAACAAGTCATCAGTCGGTAAAACTACTCTAGTTCTTTAAGCAATGTAATTTACAATTAATATCGTAATTTACAACAAATTATCGTACATATTATAACCTGTATAACTATAGAAAGAAGATTAATATACAAAAAATGAAGCATCAAATGAAAGTGATTATACTGAAAGTTAAAAATAAATTGCTATGTAGGCACAGCGCCATCTTGTGGACTTTTATATAAATAAATTATTAATAGCAATAGAGACCCAGTCTGGGTCAAAATCCGCTAATATGTAGTCTAAATTATCTTAAAATATGCTTCCTTTTCATAACCATTAAAAAAAAAATTCATTTTAAAAGTTATATTTTTAAATGAAAGCATATTTTATTATATTATCCAACTCAACCGAGGCACATGAACACACAGAGCGCATAAGCAGCTTAATTTTTTCCTAGCCCCTTCTGATTTTCCCCATAGACTAATACATATTCATATCCGACTGAGATGTGTTTTGACTTTCATTACATATGATAATTCATTAAATAAACAAATTATTCATTCATTAGAAACCAAATTTAATAGAACAGCAAGGGGTGCAAGTGTTAAATCCTGGTTTGTTTATTTCTTTAAGGAACACTTGGAAAAATACATTTTAGTATTAGTCCACGACATAAAACGTTTCGTCCCACATAACGCACAAACACAGTTACAGCTTCATACGTTCCTAACACTTGTTCTATCAGGCCTGACAGAAAAAGTGGAATTTTAAATGAAAATGAAACATTGTGCAATTAGTCCACTGCTGGATGAAGATAAAACATCTTTAAAAGTAGGACGACCAAGATTTCAGCAAATAGAAGCAGGGGCCGATTGGCTTAGGGGAGAACTGGAAGCATCGAAGGAACCAGTCCCATTATATTCCCTCCCATGAACTAACTCAGTGCCACGGGCCCTGTATTTTCACCATAATGACATATCGGAGCGAACAGCGCATAATTGGCATTGAAGACGCTGGAAGAGTGGATAATTCTAAGGGCAGCTGACACTGTGCGTTTTTCTTTAGCTAACACAAGTAGCCTGGCGGCACCTGAAACCAACTGGCCTGGCTCTTTTTTCATATCTCTGGTTAACCAAAAAACAATGTCTTACAGCATTGCCCGAACAAAAGGATGCTCGAGAGTTAACCCTCATCGGCCACACTTTAACCCTTACACACACAAACACACACACACACATACACACAATTGAACAACCTTTTGAGAGAAAAAGAGACTGGAGTACAGCTGCAAATTTAAACAAAAAAACATAAATATAAAAAAAACAAATATTCCAGAAAGTGGATTAAGATGTTTGCTTCATACTTTACAGTCCAATCGATATTTTCAGTAGTCTAACCATGCATAGACAAAAGGCCTTGGTTTACCCTACAGCCTCCGGTAAATGAGAACCTGGTCTGAAACCCCCAGTCATGTTTAATAAAATATGTATGGACCTTAAATATTGGCACCACCATGGCCCAGAGACAAACGTTTGCATTTAATTAAACTCATTGAAATTTGCATTTAAATAATACATTTCATTACAAAAACTTCCCTTCAAGGGTCCCATTTATTTTCTATTTTTCTTAAATGATTTACTTAATTGCAAGAATTTTAATTTAAACCCCATAGTTTTTTTGTTTTTATATTTATTTAGAAATTAGAAATTTAGAAAAATTGACTTGAAAAGGGCTTTCTGAGAGCAGTCTGAACAGTCTTTGATCTCTCTGGTCATTTCACATAGTACAACTGAAGCCTAAAATAATCTTTCCTCCACCAGGATTACCACTCCAGAAAGCTTTTCTTCACTGAATGGGTAGGCATAATCCAAGAAATAAAATGATCTTTTTAAAAAGATGACAACAAACATCGTAAGCAAGGAAGAGTCATTGGCTGACCTTACTTGCTTCAAAGTAGACAGCCTTGAAAATCAAAATTGTCCCCAATTTGATAGTTAATTTACCAATTCATTTTCCCAGTATATTAAGACACACGGTTTATGCAAAATTAGCTCCATAAACCCCCGTGAATCTCCCTGAAAACATGCGAGTGCACAAGAATACTGAAACTAAGAATACTAAGAATACTGGCCGTCTTGCATTGCATATGACCCGTTCAAATGTTGTCACACTTAATGGCTTGCTTGGCACTTGGTATCCATAGTAAATGGCCCAGTAAAGATGTAAAGAAAAGACTATTCTACTGAATATGTTAATGTTAAATTACATACATTGTGTATGTATAGTGGAGCTGGTTGAAAACAAGTTCTTCACAGAAAGTGGTGTCACTCACATAGAGTCAAAACGAGTTTGATTGGATGCTCCTAACCAAGTCTCGTCTAATAGTTGACATCTTATGAGTGGCAGTTTGTAGGACCTGGGCTTCATTGCTAGTCTGGGGTCCGGCACACACACGCGCACACACACACACACACACACACACACACACACACACACACACACACACACACACACACACAAATATCAATTTCATTACAGCAAAATAATACTGTCCTACAAATGCACTGCCTCACAAATGTTTTATAATTTTGATGTACTACAGTCATTCAATTAATGAAATGCACTAATTTAGTGCATGAATTACTACAGTCATTCAGTTAATGAAATACACTCATTTATTATTGTACAGGGGGAAAAAAGAGTTTGTAAATCCTAAGAACAAATTCCATGGAGGTGGGATTGAATCAGGACCTAAGTTTGGTTTAGTTGCTTTAGGGGTTGTAATAAACTCTCCCAAAAACTGCAATAAAAATTGTAGCTTGGAGCTCTAGAACTTCTCTGACATGTGATATTAGCTGTTTTTATTGTTTTCTTCTTTAAACTTCAGCTCCCTGTCTCTCTAGCGGGATATACAAGTGAACATTGCCCGAGTTCCACCGACTGTCATTATAACCATGCTTCTCAGCAGGTCTTCATGTCAAATGTAAGAAGCTACTCCCAGAATGCAGCGCTCAAAAGAAAACGTTCCCTCCGGCCTCTATTCCTTTGCACCTATTGACAGGTAAATCAAGTGGGCAAACCCTGCACAGCCAGTGCCCACTAAATCAACCAGAGACAAATCTGCCTGTCGGTGCACTCACATTTTATTGACACTGACTTCTGAGAGTTGGAGTTCCTGTTATGGCAGGATGGACCGCCACATTAATCGCCATAAACCCGTCTGGAATTACAAGAGTCAGCGGAGGGGTCAGAGCACAGTCCTCCACGCAGTGCCAAAAAAAGGTCCCACAAACCTCCCTCTGGCGCCAGGAACCTGCAGCCGAATAAAAAGGTGACCCGCATTGGGCTTGTGAAGCGTGGCGCTAACAGAGAGTCTGCTTTTAAAGGTTCTCAGCTGCACCTCGGGGGCCAAGATCCACCTTGGGTGTATAAAGTAAATGCCAACGCTGTTCTAAAATTGCATGGACATTAATAAGTGATTGGCAAATAATAGGGTATTATTGTTATAGTAACAATGTGATTTTTCATGCTGATATCACATGTAACAGTATAAGTACTTTAAGAGTTACTTTAACTTGATAAATGTAATAATTAATTGACACTTTAAAACAACTATGCTGACAAAAAGAAACCAGATTAGAGGAGTTTACAGATACAGGGCGATTTTTTTAAATGCATCATATAATATTTATAATTTCAATAAACTTAATTTAATGTAATTTATAGAATCTAATCCGCACCATTCATAAGAAATTTGTATTCATCCAGAAATGTATATACACACTAATATAAAATCTTTAATAAAATAAAATGCATTCTGCCATCAAGAAGTCCCTCCTCTCATGAGTTTGACTTTGTAAAGCATGTTATGTTGCCTCTAATTCTGTAAAAAAATATTGAATTTAATATGCAAATATCATACCCTCAAAGGTATTAATCTGAAAGAGTAAAAACAGGTCAAAACTGTCAAATCCACAGCTGTTCCCTCAAACCTAATCTTCTTTCTTTACAGACAATCTGACTGATTGAATCACAGTTTCTCATGGGGTAACGCCACTTTCAGCAAAACCACCTGTAACAATAATTCAGCTTTCTTTTCTCAGTTTTCCTGCATTTTGCATGATCAAGTCTCCTTTAAGACTATATATATATATATATATATATATATATATATAGAGCGCAATTTATCAGAGGACAGGTTTTTGTCATGTCATCGTGATATACTGCGAGTTTCAAAATCTCACAAGATAAAGTATGTTTATTTCATATGAGTTTGTACTTTCGACATTAATCAATTTCTTATCCTGCATGAACAATTTACAAGAATGAGCAACCAAACGGACAACCAAATACTATCAATGACAGATGATTGATGGAGATTTCAAAGGTCCATTTTCCTTCCCTTCCCTTCCCTTCCTTTCCTATTTGTTTTGTTTTTTTTAGGAAAATAGACTTAGTGACACCGGATATGTCAGTAGACCCATTGTCACTGAAATCAGGGATTGTGCAATGGGATGTGAGTGGGGGAAAACGGTATATTACTGATGATGAATTGCAAACTTTGTTATTGCTCATTTTTACAAACAACATTTTATAGATTGACGGTCAAATGTAATATTGTGTCTGTCCGCTTCATGAAGTGAGCTGATTTATTTCAAGAGCACAGAAGGCCAGCAGGGATTCTTTCCAAAGACAACATTTATTTAAACCAAAAAAAATAAAATTGTATGTTCCTCCTCAGTCGTCAGTATAAATGACCAATACGTTCAATACAGTTCACTTTTAGTACCGTTCCGTATTGCAAAGCAGACACTGCCTGTGCGTTAACAATTAAGCCAGAACAGTTCTGTTTCCTGAAGCTCAGTGACCCCTGAAAGCCAGGTTTGCAGGGTAAATCAAGCCAGTGAGAATACCTGCAGGAGTTACCTTCACTTTAAAGATAACATCCTCTGAGGGCAGAGTTTTCATTTGGCAAGTTAACTCAGACCACTGACCTAGACCTCACTTATCCAGAGCTTTGCATGTGAAATGTATATTGGATCCACAATATCAATATTGGGTGTTCGTAGAGTTGAAGGGAAGGCCAGCTATGCCCTATATTTTAGGCAGCATATCAGCTCCACAGTTCGGGAATGTCTAAATTCTGGCATTAAACCAGGTAAAAAAAATAACTAAAACAGAAGTTACAATTAAAAAATGTCAAATTATATGCGTTTTCAAAGTGATTTATGAACCAGTTTCAGCAGTGGGTGGCATGTAATAATGCATTTGCAAAAGATAATACAACTTCATACGTCAGATGTACTCAATCGCTGCTCTACAAGGAAAACTCAATGATACGTTCAATATAATCTCCCACAATGCAGCAGTATGTCTTTGCACAAAAAGATGCAGGACTAAGTCCTGATCAGAAGACAGAAACCCCAATGTTCATTTAAAAGTCTTCTCGCTTTCCAAACTTTTCAACAGACATAAGGCTTTTAGCTGAACTTTACAAGATCATAAAGAAGCTGTGGGATGCTGAACTAAACATTTATGCCAGGAATACGTCTCTACAAAGCCCTTTGTGTTTCTTTGCAGAGTCTGATAATGACACCCTCAGCACTTTAAAGGCCAAGCTGAATATAAGCATGGAATATAGTGAGAAGTAAATAAAGCACTGAAATATCTTCATAGACAATTGTAATACAATTTCCATTTGAATAAAGTCAAATGGACATTCAATTTGGCCTGAAACATTTTTTTAAAAAAACAAAATAGGTAAAAAAGGTAGTTCTAAAAATAAATCAAATTTAAGATTTTAAAATTTAAGATTCACACACACACACACGCACACAACAAATAAAGAGAAGAACGCAAGTTACATACATAAATACAACACAATGACAAGATTTTCTACAGCTATTCACAAGCCTACACAAGCCTCTGAAATTCCTGCGCCTTTTTTTTTTAACTCAAAGGCACTGCTTTCCTTTACCATAAGCATATAAGATTAATTAAAATGCCTGCCTGCCTGCAGTAAGAAAAGAAACAGAACAAATTAATTGAAACATGGCAATTCATCCAAAGGAGAGCCAGAAACATGATCAGCTGGGAATCAAAAACATCACAGCATCCCTGCCAGACTTCAGCCTGTACCAATGCCTTGCATATGGACTGCAATATGGTAACAGAGTCTTGGAAACAGGTACCATCTTCTACAGGAATGTAAATAAATGATGTTGCATCAAGAGAAATGAAAAGGTACGTCAAACTATTTATAAAATATTCGCCAGTTACAGTTTTGCCTATGTATGCAACTGTAAACTTGCTTAAAGCGATTTTGGAATGAAAACTTAATCAAGAGTAAAAATGCAGTGCCCCTCCTGGGAATGAACCCCCCCTTGTGAAGTCCAGACCAGGTCAAATTGTGTTACAACTAACCTATGAGTTCATCAATATTGCAGACTGAACAGTATATCTTGCACAGTGGTAATAACTTATCACATCAACCAGAGCAGTCAACTTTGCAGTTTAGGGATGCAGTCGTAAATAAAGACAACAAATCAATGTTCTCATTTGGATTCAGGCAGTCCAGGCAATCAGTTGGCACTAATAAACCATCAAGCGTAAACAATTCTAGGGCATTTACAAATGTAATTATTGGCTGCTGTATTTTTTTATAATTTTTTTTTTTTTTTAACTATGTTTGAAATTAATGGCTAATGCCATTTTGAATTAGATCTACAAACAGTTTTGATTAGCCAGTGTGTTTACACCCTATATCAATCATTAAATTAAGTTAAATCTCCCTGGTGTTTAAGCTGGTTTATCTACAATTTTACAAATGTTTTATCTAACTTTATAACTTTAAAAGGTAAATTAGATAAATATGGTGCCCCATGTATCTTCTGCCCTGTTTAATCATTGAGAACGTTCGGTATTTCTACAATGATTTTACCTAAAATGTGATGCATCTCCTTATAATACATATAGTGAACCTGACTTGACCTGAACTGTACTTAAAAACCACAGACTGCTCTCTCTTTTTCCTCGTCTTGTCTGAAACCCTAGAATGTGCTGCTGCAAACTAATTATCTCACTTCCGCTTGCTGAAGGATTTCCTGGACTCTCATTAGTCTGACTTCAAAGCCAAACCTCAGCTGAGACTGCTTTTTCTCTGCCAGTGAATCTCTACGCCCCACAAGATCTGCTTGCAGCTCCTCTGTCCTACTTCTGCTGGACCTCACTGCCGCCTTCGACACTTATGACCACCAGAACCTCATCCTCGCACCGTCTAAGATCCCAGCCACCGCCCTTGCCCCGTTTGCCTCCCATTTCTTCTTCGACTTCCACCAGACACCACTACTAATAATGATAGTGTATCACTATTGTTGATGTTATTTTTTTCCATCCTAGTCTCATACGATTTCTCTAATAAATAGGTTTCCTGCTAAATTTAGCAGCATGTCTATAGCATTTTAATAAGGTACAGAGTGCAGATCTT
This sequence comes from Hiodon alosoides, assembly GCA_025775065.1. Lineage (NCBI taxonomy): Eukaryota > Metazoa > Chordata > Actinopteri > Hiodontiformes > Hiodontidae > Hiodon > Hiodon alosoides. The sequence continues at coordinate 2,833 of JAOYSI010062195.1, read as the reverse complement.
TGCTCTAACCTTAAATTGCATTGCATCTGCCTCCTCTAAGTTCTTTAATGTGCACGCAGATGAATCATGGCCTTTGTAAGGTTCATAGCCAAACTTCCTGATGAGTAAAAGCGCATGAGAACGCTCCATCAATCTCGCTTTGCCAGAGCTAACCTGTGATAGCAGATTACAAGGCACAGGCTGTACCTCTTACCAATTCATTATCTGACCCAAGGCTTTCTGAATTTTCTCACAAGGCCTTGTCAGAGGATAAAATACTTTATGACACAATTTTTTTTGGTTACCTCTGATTGCTTTTAATGTAATGTGATGGACTGCCACAGTCCAGGGGAGTATTGACAACAACCTTTCTGCAGTAAAGGCGCTCGCCCAAGTGCAGTCTGTGCCCTATGAGCTGGAGTTCGCAAGTTTTGAATCCTGCTCATATCATCTAAAAAACAAACATATGTAACATAATGTATCACTTAAAATGCTTTAAAGTTGTGATGACATTGCATAGCGGCTTTCCTTTTTCATAACAAATGCAGTGCATCTATGTTTGATATTGTGAGGTCAAACAATAAACAGAGGGGCTTTAAGGCTGAAAGTGAGCATCAGTGTACCTGCCCATACCATGATCTGTATAACCGAGTTAAAATGTGGACAGGTGCTCAAGAAATTAAGATGCTTCCTAAAGATTAAAATTGCCCACACTGGGAAATCCTATAGTACACTAAATGCATATACCGCGTTAATCGATTTCACTTAAGATTCGAGATCAGATCGGTACTTTATTTAACCTGCACAATGTTTACATAAAATGGCAGCACCATAGGCTTCAGGACCAAACTAAGGGACATTTGTTCTAATAATTCACTTTAAACCAGAAGTTTTAGCCCTTTATGCAACTTCAACAAATAGTTCAAAAGCATTTAAATGTTATTATTCACTACATAGTCACATCAGGAGTATGCTTCTCTCTGTATGATTCCTTGAAATGAATATAGCGCCTGAGCTTATTAAGGCATTAAGAGAAAAAATGGCTTGGGAAAAAAAAAAAATGTAATCACATTACTCTCCAGAGAATTAATTACGTATTCATGCTTTAAATATTTGTTTCCTAACCACAGAGCCTCATAAATGTGAGACCTAATGTTGTAAACAAGCCATAGTCTTAACATACTTCATTCAAATTCAATCTGGTCTACATGATCTGTTAAATTTTGAGCAAAATGATATTGGCTTTACATCGCCGCCCCTTTTAAACTGTGCGTCAATCGAAATTGATCCGCTCTAACCCAGTCTTAATTAATTACAAAAAGACATAACGCCTGAAGAGAGTTACACATTTTCCTGTTACATACAAGAGAATGATGAGAAAACAGAACTAGGAGAGTGGCATACGTTGGTTTGTTGGACAAAGCCAAACACTATTAAAGTCAGGCCCAAGTTAGTAGGGACTTGTCTACTCCACTTACCCAGAGATGAAGCTTTTCAGAACAGCGGATGCAGGTGCTAAAATGCTGCCATATGCACAGATTTCAACAGGCCGGGACAGAAGATCTGTAGTATTCCCCTCTGTATAGCTCAGTGATATCTACACAAAAGGGAAAACGCAAGATATCCATAAACACCAGAACGAGGGATCGCAACATCATGATAGCCTTTTCAGTTTAATCACTACCGTCAGGTAGAGGAAAACTATAACTTGATATTGCTGCCCACATTGTCATGCCGAGGGCTGTTTGAAAAGCATATCAACTTTGCCTGTAAAACATTCTAACATAACTGTTGAAACCCTCGCTTAAGTCCACAGCGAACCCTACCCAGGGGTTTTCCTTCCTGTTCTGCACTGTAAACTGCACTGTGCCAATGCTCCTCTTCCAGCGGTTGTAGGTGTTGCTCTCCATCATACAGCCCCCCCTGACATGCACACAGCTAAGCAATAACATCCCCAACCGCTGTCCAATAGTGTACCTCAAAGCGGTATACAAAAAAATTTAAACTAGTCTCTGGCCCGCTAGTCTTGGACAACTCCAGTTGTGCAGTCACGTTTCACCTTCTACTTCAACATATATTGCTTGTGAAGAAACTGTGTTTGTCCAGTTCATCCTCCAGCACCAGAGGCTGTTCTGCAGTAAAGCAGAGCATTAAGTGCGTGTTCAGTCTCACTCAAATTCTTTCTTCCGACATAGCATTTGCTATTATGTCAATGATACCTCCATTATGCGTAAGACATCCAGTACAGTGTGCAACTTTTATGCTCAATTTAAATTAATCTCATTTTCAAAATACAATACAATCTCTAAGGGTTAAATTTGCTCAATTTTCCCTTTGCATTTCTGGCTTTGTTTTACGACACAAAAATCAGCCAGCCCTTGTCATTAACACGTGTTAGTACACATGGCACCAGGAACATGATTTCTTAAAAAAGGCACAGCCAAATTCGTCAGAATGGCAAAGCCTGACGAGCAGCAGCGTTCTTAGAGAAAGGCCCAGAAGCTTACGAAACCAAGCCAAGGATAGTCTACTGCCAGTTTATTGCCGTGCACACGTTTGGCTACCCAATCATTAATCCTGCAGACATGCTGTTCAAGTCATGTCTGGAGCAACAACAGTGATTGGAAGGAACTTTTTAGCTCCCACATTTTTCACCCAAGCCATGGGTTTCCTGACAATCAGACAACAGGCATTCATGTAGGTTACAGTACATGGTGGATGACAGGAGTGAATATATGGATGGGGGGGGGGGGGGCAAAAACGTTTTGTGCCATCGATATAATAAGAACATTTAACGGTTTATTTAATGTATTTTAACAAGTTGTGTGGTAATAAACTGGTCATTTTTGAAGGT